>JAADVY010000053.1:0-35447 GCA_023336035.1 Pythium plurisporium
CAAGAGCGGATCCGTTACGAGTTGGTGGTGGGAGTGGCCGATGCGAGTGGTGAGGTGGTTGCGGCGGATCGCGCGGATCCCCACGTGCGGTCGTCGCGTGTCCGGGAGGGCGTTGCACGCGGGGGCAAACGGGAGCTCTTCCCGTTTCTTGCGGGAGGCACGAGGGAAATAATGACACAGGCGGGACAGTTCCCACGACATGTGACCAACACTCTGACGTCCCCCGACTTCTGTCTTCAAAAGAGTGACATGTGGAGGCCTGCGCACAAAACCCGCACGTGTCACTATTGCATTAGGCGTTTGTATCGGATGAAATACCTACCCAACAGCGTTGCTGTCGTATACGATAGGAACACCATCACCCCACGGAAACGGAAAACGACACCTTGTCGGGGCAAACGGCTACTGGATACTGCGTGACGGGGGGCGTCCGCGCCGCCTCGCTATAACGTAAGGGAACCACATTAGAGATGTCGAAAGGATCGCCTTGTTCTAAATCCCTACAAGCGAATAAATACTACTGACTAAAAAACTTCCTCTAACTCTGGCGGTCGATCGCTTCACACGACACGAGACAGCAATGCTTCTCTTTCCCCTTGGTCATGCCGGACACGCGCTCGGACGCAGCGCCGGCACGTCGTCGGCATGGGGCACGAGCTGGCAGTGGTGGCGCACGAGCTGCTGGTGCGTCGCGTCGAGCTCCGTGTAGCCCTCGAGACTGCCGAGCGGGATCGCGTGCACGTGCGGGTAGCACTCGAGGTGGTGCCAGTTGATGCAGACGTAGCCGTTCTTGTGTTGGTACACGACGCCGACGCGGAGGCGGTCGGTCTCGATCGTCGCGTCGCACGAGCGGCAGCACGCGTGTGCGCGGCGCGTGCACTCGATAATGTACGTGCCGTCGCGCGTCCACGGCGACGCGATGCTGTCGGCATTCGTGGGGGAGTCGTTCATGGTACCGGTAGGCGTGGAGGTGTGGAGGGCAGGGGGTTGGTTGTCGAATGAAAAAAAAAAAGTTGGGGGAGGGTCACTGCTCCCAGCGGTGCTTGGCGTGGGGCTTTGGCTCGTCTTCCAGTCGAGTGGGTTCAAGTAGGGAGAGGGCACTTTCTTGTTGGTCGAGTCCAAGGTGCTTCAAGAAAAGTGATGGCGGGCCGGCAGTTCCAACGTGGCCGCTCAGCCTGAGCGGGTGAGTTTGTGGGGAGAACGAAAACGCGTCAAGGAAGCGAGAGAAAACTCAGGATGTGGGCCTCCAGCAGGATCGACGGAAACGGGGAACTTGAGAGTGGGCAGCGCAAGTGGACACGTCCCGGGGCACAGAGGACCGGACGGCTGGAAGCGAAGAGAGGTGCTTGGGATCGCGCGCGAGGATTCGGGTCTGCTGCCGCACGGGAGCGAGCGAATCGAGCGGATCGCCCGGTTTGCTGGAGCTGCACCACACAGACACCAGTCCCGACCCGGCAGCCAGTCCCCTTGACCGAAACGGGCTCGTCTGTGTGGCCTGGCGAGTCACCACGAGCTGGTGGGGGAACCGCGGCTGTCGCACAAACTGTTGGTTCCCCAAAGTTGGCTACGGACCTCTAGTTTCTAATGCTGGCCACTGAACTGTGCACGCGACGAGCCGTTCCGATATTTTTCACTATGTTTTCGCGTTTCCATTGAATCTGGAGGGGGGGTGGTGACCTGTCAGAACGCATCAATCTCGTGAGAACCTACATTTCTTTGCTCGATGTGTACGTATCGATTTCGACAGGGAGGAACAGTCTGTTACTTCCAAACCCAAAATTTTCCCCTTTCATTTCAAATTCCGTGAAATGATGAACCCGATGGTGGTGAAAAATTGCGAACCGTGAATCTCGCTCTGGTTTTCGCGATTCACATGCTTTGCCTGGGAGTGCGAGCCATCAGAAAGCTGTTTTAGCCGTCCATCTGCATGCATCCATTAAACAGTCCGCGACGCTTCAACCCGCCAGATTCAAATGTCAGTTTCGGGTTCTCTCTACGCCCCTTCGGCCCCACGCCTGTTCCGGCACACTTCGGCCATCGTGGTGTTGTGGGAGATCCTCTTGAGATGTCACAGAGGACGGGCAGTGATGCTTTCCAACCACCTCCTGTGTGAAGCGACGAAACCCGCGACGGAATTTCCACCGCTGGTTTGCACTACTGTACGTATTACTCGGAACACGTTACGTGTGGCAGGATTTCCGGGAGGATACACGTGTGGCAGGATTCCGGGAGGATACACGCACCACTTGCAGTGCAAGTTGCAGATGCAGTAGCAAAGCATGATGGCCATGTCGCATTGCACCTCTGTTGGAGAAATATTCACGAGGCACACTCCCGTGATCGCGATACTACTACTTAAGTGCATTCTAATACTATAGCTTATGGTTGGAGATGTGGGTAGGTTCTGGAGAGAATCGTGAAAACCCCTTCTTCAGATCACATCCGAAGGGATCCCTCGACTCCCGTTCTCACTCTTGGCGCAGCTCGGCTCTCGTTCGGCGCCTATGGAAGGGCAACGCACCGACCAAAACGAGACGAGCATCGGCCGGGGACGTGGCAGCAGATAGGCTACCCCTGAACTGCATACTGTACAGAGCGCACTGCTCACTTTCTCCTCATGCGACAGGGAGCATTCTACAGCCGTGGGCTTGCGCACAACGGTTCGAAATGTAGACTGGACCGGTTGCACATTCCCCAGTGCGTCACGCGATGTGATTGGCGAGCGTCAACCACTGGCTGACAGGGTCTTATTGATTTCAACCAATTAGAATGATCTACTTCCGAGAAAGAGCCTCTGATTGGTCCAGTACGAGACACAGACAGAATAGCTACATGAGGAGACTTCAAACTTGAAGGAATGGCAGTCCACCATGAAGTGCTGGTGCATCTTCCCACAAAGTGAGTAGCCGAATGTCTCAACGCTACGCGCATGCATACTGTACATCTAAAGCGGGCCGATGAAACGGCCGTGGTGCGTCAGGCGGTCGCCCTCGACGTTGAACATACGCTTCAGCCAGCTCAGCCGCAGAATCTGCGACGTGTTCCCATCCACCGCCACACTCACGTCCCGCATGAACGTGAACTGCGAGTCGAGACGACAGACCAGAGCAGATCCCGAGTCCGTTGTGGTGTCGCCTACGTAAGTAGCACGTTCGCCATAGTCTTCTGCACGGTCCTCAACGAGCCCCAGCTTGAAGAGACGCGTCGTCGTAATGCCCAATTCATCCGTGCTGCTGAACGCCCCATCCCCATGATCCGACGGCTCAAACTTACGCACGTGCAAGTACCGAGGGTCGAGAAAGCCGACGTGTTGACACATGCGACGGAAGTCTTCCGTGTAGACAGATGCAGAACCCAAATCTGTGTCGGTAGGTGCTTGGTCCAGAGGAGGTGATGCGTGAAGGCGACGCGAACTGCTCACATACGACACACGGCATTCCCCTCCTTCCTGCAGGAGATTGAACGCAAGTTCCAGAACCTGCGCCTTGTTAACCGCGTTGTGAAACGAGCAGTTGACGCAAACGATGTCCTGCTGAGCAAGGAGATTGGAGAACGAGGCATGGTCGAGAGTTGACCCATTCAGCAACCGGAAGTTCTCTCTCGTGTACCCGAGAGTCGTCGATGTGTATGGTTCCACATACTTTGCAGCCGTCATCGCTGCCGTTGGGTTCGCTTCGATGCACGTAACAGAGCCTTGATCTCCGACCATGGCTGCAGCCAGAAATGCATCACGCACGCAATTGAAGCCAATCACCACGACGTTGAGACCAGATATGCCCATTGGAAGTGACGATGGGCAATGCGGACATGCGAACTGCAGCACAGCGGGAGGAACGCGGTCAGCGAGGGCTGGTGGAATGGTATCGACTGGATCCGAGGCATCGTCCTCAGTTTTGGGATGGGAAGAGCACGTCGCACGAAGACTGACCGATACCACCAACGAGAGCAGGCTGTCAACTGGTCGGGGATCGTTCATGCCCATGCAGTTGTACGCCAACGGAAATTGGGGAATACTGGGCCAGTGAGCCAATTGATCGGTAGTGTTTCTCTTTTGTCGCTTCGTAGCTCCATCTCCAAGTGGCAATGGCCTCCCGGGATATGCCAACCCAGACATGACCGCATCACCTCCATCTCCGACGGTGGCTGTGCCCTTTCGCAACCGAATACCATGGCGTTGCTTGAATCGTGCAAGCCATCCAACTGAAAGCACCAGTTCTTCGTCTTTGATTCCGTGCTGTTGCTTGAGCCGCTGCGCTTCTTCCATGATGAACGCCTCGGTCAAGTAAGGCGCCGTCCTTGCAGCCGCTGGTTCCGCTCCTTCGCCTGCGAGCAACTGCGACATACTCTCCTGGCGAGCAAGATGCGCTCGCATCGACTTAACCAGGTCATCCTCAAAGGCTGGGAACAATGGCTTGCGCTTGCGCTTCATGTTTGGGTTCGGGTGGGCCTGCACTTGGAGCTGCTGCCAGTCCAAACACATGATCTTAGACAGCGTCGACCGCCCCACTTCCCACCCAAACTTGGCCAAGATCTCCTGTCGAAGCACATCATGCGACGGCACAAAATCGGCGCGCGCCTTGGACTCATTGATCTGCTGGTCACAAAACGTCTTGACAATGAACTTCTCGTGGATTGACAACGTCGTCCGCTTGCCTTTGGGTTTTGTACTGGTTTTCGGCCCGCCTACCGGTGCGACCGCTCCGACGGAAGCCGCAACGGGAGCGACAGTAGCTGTTGATGCGGGGACGACACATGCCGTGGAATCCACAGCAGCGGCTCCCGCGGTCGGCGTCTTGTGCGTAGCTCCCTGGTCACCAGTGGATGGGTCCATTGTCCTATTCTTCCGTGGGCCAACGAAATGGCTCTTGTAGAGGGTGGAGCACCACCCATGTCAAAGTTGACCGCAACAATTAGGCTGGGCGCGTGGAAACCAGCCTAATTGATCAGTAGCTTGTGAGGAAACCATGGAGATGGCCACCCAGCGAGATGATGTCGTTGAGGTGCCATACTGCAGCGTCTGCAGACGCTCCAGCGAGCTGAAGTGGCGCAAGCACGTGTTCTCCAAGACCCACCAGCACGCAGCGGCGGAGCTGCTCGTCGCGCGCGTCGCAGACGTCGCGAAGACGCGAGCGCAAATCGCGGCGGGAGAGCGTGAGCCGCAGCAGCCACCAACTCAATCGTCATACTGCATCTTTTGCGAGATCACCATGTGGGTAGCATCTCCAACAGACGGGCATGTGGGTAGTGAAGACGATTTACTATTGTGTGTATGTTGTTTCAGAGAGTCGTGGGGTCTGTGGATTCAGCATTACAAGTCGACGGCCCACCGCAAGAAACTCGATGAGTTCTGCAAGCACCACCGTTGCGATGCGAGCAAAGAGCTACGGCCACAGCTGTGTCTAACAAATACTGACGCGCAAGCGGTGCGTGGTGATCCTGCACTTTGGTCGAACGGCGGTTGACAGATCATGCGATGTAGTTGACAAGCTCCGTTGCCACGGTCGAGTCGACTTCAAATAATGACCTCACACCACAACCTCGAATAAGCAACGCCCATGCGCAGGCCTTTCTTGAGTCTGCTGCAGCACGTTTGGAACAAGTTCGTGCGGCACCTGGCGAGCGGGTCCACGACGCTGAGTCACTCGCGAGTGAGGTTGTCGAAGAGAAAGTATCGTGGATGGGACCACACCCCAACCGCTTTGTGCGCGTGCGAACGGTGAGAGTGCATTTATTGCCATACGTAAAACTGCTTCAAGATGAACGTGATGGGAGAGTCACGTGTTGGAATGTAGGTGGAGTCATCGGATGGAATTCAGCAGAATCCATTGGGTCGACACGAGGGAAAGCGCGTTTGGGGCGGAGGCATCGTGAAAGTAAGGTACGCTCAAATAGCAGTCATTCATGGCAATGCTTCGGGGACCAAGCCATTTCTAAAGTTCAGACCACACCCTCTAACTTGACCGTGAGTGCAGAAAGTCGGAATGGATTCAGTGGGGAATCGATTTGCTTGTGGAAGCCGAAGACCAAAAAGGGCTTGGAGATGTGAAGGGAGACGAACGGGATAGGAGCAGTTCATTCCAGCATCGATCAACGGAGGCAGCATTTAGTTTCGGTCTGAATACGATCAATCGAGTCGAATGGGGCGACGGTGTTGCGAATATTCACTCGGCGGCGGTACCACCGTGGATGGTGAGCACAGAAGCAGAGTATAAACGCTGTAACCAACGAGCAAATGGCGCATCAAGTCAATTACAGGCAGCACGATCCGCACATGAATCGTCAAGCCGGACAACCGAAGGTGTGAAGCCAAAAAGCCTCGAAGGAAGTGACATTTTTGCCAGAATTCAACCAAAATACGATGAGGAGACATGGCTGCCCAACTTCGGAGGAGTCTGGCAAGAAGGTCCCCGATACAAGACCCAGAAAGAGTTCAAGAAGATGCAAGTGAAGCATCCGAGGCGGAACAACAGAGAAGACGGTGTGGGGCTTGAGTTCAGACAGCTGAGAACCACAGTTCCATCGCATCTCCCACAATGCAGAGCGAAAGAAGAGGGCGTTGTGAGTGCACCGAGAGAGCTCACAACAGAGCCGTTGCCACTTGCAAAGTTGACGAGACCAAGCGAAAGCGCATCAGAAGCTCCTCAAATCAAAGCGTTGTCTGACTCTGACGCAATCGCCGCGAAGTTGGTACGTTTCGATCCATCACAATGCGCTTTCTCATGGACTTCTAACCGATCATGATGTGTAGAACGCTAAGAAGACACTTCTCTTGGCCCAGAAAGAGAGGCTCCGAGCAAAGCTTGCCGCCAAAAAATCCGTGAAGTGATGTAAGATTGAGTATCAAATCACCTTATACCGTTCTGAGTCTCTGGGACGTGGCGTGCAGTGGTCAAATGCCCCTCAAAGTCGGAGTTTCCTTGGCCATGAATAAGAGCATGACAGTACCAACTGGAAATGGTGACCGTGTTCCCGCGGCCCCGGGGAAGTACCGCGTTGTTCCGCCACCCGATCTGAACAAGATTGAGGAGTCTCGCTTCTTCCTGGAATATGACTACCCATTTCTCATTCTGCGCGAGATGGGGACTCGGCAAGCTTCAGAGGAGGAAAAAGGGTGTGCGATCGCCCAAATCGAGCGGTGGAAGATTGAGCATTACTCTGCCGGTGGGAGAGTTGGTTACGACCGAGCCGGGTATCAGTTCTTTCAGCCGACCTCTAGCCGTGCGCGGGTTTTTCATCGTCAGTTCATCCCTGACATCTCCTACATCGACGCCAGAACCTGGTCACGCCTATCCGATGATGAGAAGCAAATGGCATACAAGCCCTGCATCCCAGCCGTTGTGGTTGAGCTGATGTCAGCAACTGACAGGATTGAAGACGCACAGGCGAAGGTGAGCAAGTTTATTGACGCTGGCTGCCGCGAAGGTATTGTGGTCGACACGCGACGTGATCGTATTTGGATTTACAATCGCAACCAGCAGCCATACTTCGTCCCGCTCGGTCCGATCGAATTTGCGAACTGGCCAGAGTTCACGCTCGATTGCATTGCGATACGAGATGCACGCCTTCGAGCGAGATAACTTGTGTCGCCACGTACACGGCACTCGTGGAGCCGATCAATGATCTTTAGCAATACCACAGACACAGTAGCTACTTTCCCATCAGTAAGCCATTCCTAAGCAGCGCAAATATACGATGCTTCGTCTCGGCCATGTCAGACCAGCTGGAACCCACTTCCGATTGCAATTGACAGAAACAATGTCTCGAAGTCTAGTCATCAGTGTCTACACATTTAAGCAGATGCCTCGGCCGCCAGCGCCGCATCCTTCGCATCCTTCTCGGCAAGCACCTTCTTGAACTTGTTCACCTGCGACGAAAACGCCTGATTACACTTCTCGGTGAACGGCTTACGCATGTCGTACGCGTCCTCGCCATCCGCGTAGTAGCCCTTCTCAATATCGTACACTCTTCGCACGAACAAGCATCAGCACGACGACCAATTCATCCAACCAAATGTATCAAAATACGTACTGGTATTCGAGGGTCTTGCGGTACAAGTGGATCGCCGCGGCGTTACCCTCACGCACGTGCAGCGACACGTACTCCGCGTTGAAGTTCTCCACCATCGCGCGCTCTGTTCACCAGCACACAAAACGGTCAGCATCGAAAAAGCCGCCATTCAGCCGAGCAGTCCAGCACACGCACGCGCAGCCTTCATGAGCTTGGTAGCAATACCCTTCTTGCGGTGCGTGCGCAGTACGGCAAGCGACGTGATATGGCCGTGCGGAACCGACGCCTCTTCCTCCCTGAGACGCCATGCATCCAAGTCACTCAATATCTCTGAATTTCCAGCTCGTCCATCCACGCGTCGCGACGCACATCTTGGCAAGCACGTAGCCAACGATCTTGCCATTGTGGTCCTCCGCGACGTAGAGCAACTGCGGCCACGACATGATGTGGTAGTAGTAGTATTTCATCTGGTAGTTCTCGGGCAGGCACCACAAGTTGGCGTTCTGCATCTGCAAGAGATCTTGCGCCTACACGAGAACCCTCCATTGATGAGCTTCCGATCCAGCATTGATACACAATACAATGGACTCACGCACCGTCGCGTTGCGGATCGACACCATGGCTGCTGGCGATACTCGACTGCGCGTGGCCACCTTCCAGATCTCTGCAGGCGTTCCTTCGGTTCGTTGCCACACACGACATCGCATCTTTCTTTGTTCTGTCGTTTACGGTAGCATGGTCCAATCTACAAACAAACCTTCAAACCAAGCTACAAAAGAACCCAACACTCTATGTTTCGAGAAAAAAAAACTCTTTTTCCCACATTTGCGATTTGTCAGCAAGGGGAAAGAACTCCACACACACGACACGGCGAGTGTGGCGGGGCGAGGAAGGAAATAACGGCGGGGTTCGCTCGAGTCGCGCGAAGGCTGGGCGCGTAGCGACGACGGCTACGCACCCACGAGACACACAAGCACGACCACCAGCTGCCGTTTGACCTCTCCCACGACCATGAGCTTGGAGAACGGCGACCGCACGTTTAAACTCAAGCTCAAGCTGACGGCGCCGCTGTCCACGCGGCCGGGCGACGACGACGCCGATGCACGCGTGGTGGTCGCGCCAATGGACACGGACCCCGAGAAGCCGCTCCACATTGGCGCACGTGGTGGTGCAGCGCTCAAAGAGCTGCTCAGCACGGCGCCGAACCCGGAGGAGGCCATCCGAGCGTTCCAGTCGTCGCATGGGCTCACCTTCGCGACGATTCCGCCCGGTAAGCGCCGCAATAACGAAGACGCGAATGGGTCGAGTAAGAAGCCGCGGGTAGAGACCGTACCGCGGTTTACACCGGCCGAGAAATTGCTCGATCTGCTCCACGTCGGTCGCTCGAGTGTGTACGAGTCGCTGCTGGAAAAGCTGCTAAAGGAAATGCTCTTGCGCATCGAAGAATTGTCCCAGGACGAGCTTCAGCGTATGTTGGAGGTGACGTTTCCGTACATTGAATTCCGAGAGCTGCGCAAGATCCCGATCGCGATTCTTGCGCGACAGGAAGACACCCCGGAGGCGTACCTGCGCGAGCTGACCGAGAACCGCCGTATCCTCAGCGAGCTGCCCATTCACGTGCGTCGCAAGATCATGCATGTCGACAAGCAGGAGCTGCATTACTTTGTGGAGCAGTGCACGCAGGACTATATCACCGAGAAACTCGACTGGTACCTGAAGCACCCATCCATCAAATCGTCCGCCGGATCATCATCGACAACGTCGTCGACGGCCACGCGGAAGAGTTTTTCGATGGAGAGTCAATCATCATTCGGAAGATCGACCGCAAACGGTGGCCCCAATGATCTATGGAATGTGACGAGTCACATGCCATCGCCATCGGCACGCAGCAGCGCCCAGGCGTCGACCGATGACCGAAGGAGGCAGAGCGCGGCGCTAGCAGCTCTCAGCGATATGATTGGCGATTCGGATTCTCTTTATCTTTCCACGCTGGATATTTTGAAAGAATACGTTATCACCGCCAATATTCCTGGAAGCGCAGGCACCAATGCGAAAGACTACGTGGACTACGTGCCATTCCTCGGTGCACTTCGGTCAGATCTCACCAACTTACAGCGTGACAAGACAACGAGCCAAATGCGAACAGATCCATTGCACAAGTTTATCTGGTTTTTGGACAGAGCCGTGAAGAACCAGAGCGCCATGGATATCGCCCAACTCCATGAACTACTGAGTGTCATCAAGAGATTACGCATTGGTGACGTTCCCCTCAACAAGAAGTTCAAGAAGAAGTCGGATGTTCAAGAAGAAGAAGACAACTTCGAGATTGTGCTCGGCCCTCCACCTGTGGACCAGCTCTTGATTGTGCTTGACAAGATCGCAAAGACCGATGTAAGAATGATCTTCGCGGAGCCGGTACCTGATGATGTGCCGAATTACAGAGAAATCATCAAGGAGCCTATGGATTTGTCAACTATGCGGAAGAAGGCGAAGAAGGGCAAGTATAAGACGCTTGAAATGTTTATTGAAGACTTCAACTTGATGATCAAGAACTGTATGACATTCAACCCCGACACGACGGTCTTCTACAAAGAGGGTAAGCGTGTTGGTAAACGCGGGATGGAGATCATTGAGAAGAATGCAATTACGCTGCGTGGCGAACCTCAAAGAATCCGGGCGAAGAAGCGAAAGAAGAGCGGACCAGCGGAAACGATGACCATGCTAGCGAGCGCCGGTGTTGTCACGTTGAAGGACTTCGGTGACATCGACCAGACGGGAATGGTTCCGGAAGGTATTTGCGACGAGGCGCTGGCAGACGTTGCTATGATCTTATGTGATCCACATGTAAAGCAAATGCTGTGTGATGGATTGCTCAAGACTTTAGTTTCGTGTTGGCAGCGGCGCGAGTTGCCAACCGACAACTTGGTATGCCGAGGACTTGTTCAGCTTCTCCAAGTCGGCAATCCAGCAAGTGTGCGACGGATGCTACGAAAGAAGGACTTCGTATTGCGTGCTCCCCAAGTAGTCACCATGAGAGTTGTGCTCCCGTTGCTGATTCGATCTATGTCTACATACCGGATCGGGTTCCCCGGCAACGCAGCTCGAGAAAGTAAGCTGAAGGAGGATCTTGTGGATTCGACATTGTGGGGAAACATGCTTCGGGCAAGCTCGGCGATTCGATCCGTAACCCGGGCATTCATTTTGCAGTGCTTGAAGGAACACCAAGTTGATGTCGCTATCCATCTGCTGGAGTTGCTGGTACTCGTTGAAGACGACATTTTGTTCCGCGATCGAGTGTTCTTGCATGCCATCGGTGATATTGTTCTACACGATGTGAAAATCCATACGTCTTCTTCAGGTGATCAGGATGGTCATTCTTCAAACGGCACTGGATTTGGTGTGGAGTCTTTGAAGACTTCTGCTGTCTGGAAATCCATCATGGAGGGCTTCTTTATCTCAAAGCTTTATACGCGAACGGTGTCAGCAAAAGAGTCGCGGGGGTCAATGGTGGAGTTCGAGGATGCCGATGAAAACGATGATGGCGAAGCTTCAACCGAGGGCACTGACAAGGAGACTGTCAGGCAGGTCCGAAGTTTTCCGATTTCGATTTTCCACGAGAAGGTTGCCATGCTACTCGTGGGCGCAGTTCAGACACTCGAGAAGGGTGGTTCCACCGTCGACCCACGTATGGTGGCATCTTATCTTCGGAAAACCATCGGAATCACACGAGAGGCATGCTCCTCACTCGAGGAGTTTGAGACTCTGTGGCGAAGTCAAGTGTTCCAACAGTGCCGCGGTTTTTATGAGCCACTTTTGGCGAGATGTCCAGACTTGTTGAATGAGATCTTCTCCGCCGAGTACGGAAGCACTCACGAAGATCAAGAGGAGAAGTCTGAGGCGAAACCACAAGCTGAGCAAGACTTTACAAAGAGTCAATCGGTGGTAGGAGACGAAGAACTGGAAGCTGGTGAGGTGGATGAAGATGGGGCTGTACAAGAAGACGCCCAATAGATCAATCGCATGCTGTTTTTGTTGCTGCTCGTCACAGTACTGAGATACGAGGATCCTCGTTTTCTTTCGAAATTCAATATATGATATCGGAAATAAGAGGTCCATCGAATGTCTTCCTCATTCAAAGGGTCTTCTATTCGGTGTTTCTTGTTGGTTCCCGAGTCATGAGGTCCTCTGAAAGGTGAGTGGGTTCACTTACAGACAAGAAGAAGCGAGAGAACCATGCGGAGCTCGTCGACGCTGTCGTCGCGCAGCTCGATGATGGGCAACAACGGCGTGTTGCGCAACGACTCGGTGTTGTACTTCACGGTGCTCGGCGCGCGCGGGCTCAAGGACACGCAGAAGCTCGGCGTGCAGGACCCATTCTGCTCGGTCTCGCTTGTCTCGCACGGCAAGGAGCCGTCCACGCCGGCGTTCAAGACCTCGACGCACGACAATGGCGGTGCGGTGCATTTGTTTGTTCTTGCTGGCAGTGGTGCGCAGTGCTGAGACGGATGTGTGTTGCATGGATAGGCACGGAACCGGTGTGGAACGAGAAGGGCACCGTGCTCATCCCGGACGTGGCTTCCGATGTGCTCAAGATCCGCATTCTCAACGAGAACTGGGTCGGCAGGTGCGACGTGTATATGGGTGGTGAATCAGTATCGGTAGAAACTGACAGGGAGCTGTCTGTCGTGGTGCTAGCAACACGATTGGTGAATGTGCTGTGGCCATGCGCGACCTCTCGCGTGGTCGCTCGATCGAGAAAGAGTTCGCACTCACACCCCAGGGATTCGTGCGCGTGCTGCTGTACCTCGCGCTTGCGCATGGTTCGTACTGATGCCGGTGTTTGGGACTGGTTCGTAACTCAGTTGCTGATGGTAAGGTCGTACGGTGCAGAGAACCCGACGGTCCACCAGCGCGTGGAGTTTGGCGAGTACCCGCAGCACTTCCTCCCGGGCAAGTCGAAGCTGCTGCTGTCGCTCGTTTCCGGCGAGAAGCTGCGTGATATCCAGACGTTCGGCACGCAAGATCCGTTCTGCCAGGTCTTTATCAGCAAGAGCCGTTATCCGTCCGCGGAGGATATGGTGTACAAGACCCGCACGCATGACAACGGCGGTAGGTGCACACAGCGTCGGGCGGTTTTTGTGTGGATATAACCACTAAGAGCTCTTCTTTGGCGTAGGCAAGAACCCCAAATGGATGGAGGCCATGACGGTTGGTGTTCGATGCATTGATCATGACTTTGTCATCATTCGGGTCATGAACGACAACCACCTCAAGGAGTGAGTGCAATTCTTCTCTTTCTTTCCAGGCTGCTTGCCGTGCGGTTGAGCTGACCCTTGATGGTGATAGTGAATTGATCGGTGAAGCAAGCTTCAAGCTCGAGCTGCTGGTCGGGCGCTGCTTTGAGGACAAGATGCTGCCGATCGAGGCCGAGAACACGATCGTGGGCCAGATTCGCGTGCAGCTCGCTCTGTTCAACGACGAGGTCGTCGGCGATGAGGACATTGACGGTGGCATCAACGAGGGCGACCTGGACGGATGCACGTGCTCGATCAAGTCGGTCAAGCGTGCCACGAAAGTGGGCGACGTGATCGTCAGCGGCGTCGCACCCGACGGCGTGCGGTACCTCGAGGCCGGCACCGTGGTCACCACTGGCTCGGTGCTTGCCGGTGACTACGTGCTGGACAAGGACGTGTGGGAGGGCGATGAGTTCTAGACGGCTCTCGGGTCTCAGTTGTAGCCATGTGTGGCCCACATCCATTACGTAGCCATGTGGGGCACACCATCAATCATCAGTGGGTGCCGCTCCAGCAGCAAGTGCATCTGCATCGGCGCTTCCAGCGGATTCGCTGACTCTGTCTATTTGCCCCAAAATATACAGCTTTGTGTGTTTCATTTCCGTCATTTTTTGCATTCCGACCTGTCTATGCTGTAAATAAACGGACTGATCTGATAAAAACTCACAGGGGGCATGTCCCACAGCTCATCGCCCGAACAGAACGAAACCAACCAAATCGCAGAGAAAGCCGCCTCCGCATCTTCAAGAGACAGACACCAGTGGCCTCTATCTCTCTCTCTCTCTCTGTCGCCATGGATTCCACCGCGTGTGTGACGAGGTCCCCGTCGATGGACGTGGACGTGGGCGCGGGCGTCGCGCAGGCGCTGAGCGATCGTCGCAAGAGCTCCACCAAGGGCAAACGCGGCTTTGACGAGGACTCGTGGACGGCCGTCGATCGGCAAGAGCTCGACCACGCGGTATGACAACCAGTGAGGACGTGGCGTATGTTTCATGCTGATGCGTGTGTGTGTGTGTGTGATGTACTTATAGACCCACTACGTCTCCGAGAGCATGTATCTCGTGATGGAGAAGCCCGTGTCGTCGCTGTATGTCGGCGAGAGTGTCCAGTTCAAGGCCCACGCACTGTGTGACAAGTCGTCGACGGGACTCGCGGGTGTGCTGGCGGGTACAGCCACCGCACCGCGTGCGATGTCGCCTCGCGCCCACTCGCAGCACGGCACTCTGTTTCTGACCAATTTCCGGCTGCTTTTCGTGTCGTTCCATGGGCCGGAGGACGAGCGCGGGCCCTCGGGCAACGTCCAGGACGTGGTGGAAGTCCACTTGAACAACATTGCCGAAATCTACGAGGGTCGTGTGCCTAGTAAGAACGGCCCGCCGGGCTCGACAATGAGCCAGCTCGAGGTCTCGTGCAAGAACTTTGAGATTGTCAAGTTCAACTTTCCTTATGAACTGACCTCTGGGTACGTGCCCAGATTTGGAGTCGATGATCGAGATTGTAGGCTCATGATGTCTGGAAAAATGTACAGTGATTTGTTCGTCCGCATCAACAAGGCGCTCACAGCCAAGCAACTCCACGCTGCGTACGCATGTACAGATGTCGCTTGTCTTCCTGACATCGACGGATGGGCAGTGTTTGATGCTGCTGCAGAGTTTTCACGACTCGGCTTTAAGACTCCGCGCTCGACGCACCAGCTGACTGGTTATCGTGTGACTTCGGTCAACAGCAACTACAAGATGTGCCCAACTTATCCAAGCATGTTCATCGTTCCCGCTGCAATCTCAGACGGAGAGTTACGCAAGATCAGTCACTTCAGAGCTAGAGGGCGAGTGCCCGCAGTCACGTTTCGTTACAAGAATGACGCGGTCATCGCGAGATGTTCGCAGCCATTGATAGGATTACGGCGCAAGCGGTGTGGTGCCGACGAAGCGTACATGACGGCATTGCAAAAAGAATCGAAAGGCAAATTGTTATTCATCGACTGCAGAAGTCAGGTGGGTGTCACTTGGCATTGTACGGGTATCGGTTGTGGGGCCAACTTTGTTTTGTGTCGCAGACAAGTGCGTATGGTAACATTGCGCTTGGTGGAGGGTTCGAAGTGTAAGTCGTGTTCTGGCCGCTATGACTGTTTAACGCATACTCACTTGAGTGCGTCACAGACTCGACTACTACAAAGACACGAACATTGTGTTCATGGGCATTGAGAACATCCACTCCATGCGCGATTCAATACGGAAGCTCTTCGATCTGATCAAATACGAAGTGCGAGGCAATGAGCGATCCAATTGGCTATCGTCGCTCGAGGGTACCCGGTGGTTGGAGCATGTGAGATCTCTTTTACTGTCCTCAGCAATGTGCGTGTCGAAGGTGGTTGATGAAGAAACAAGCCTCGTAATTCATTGCTCCGATGGGTGGGATCGAACGGCGCAGATTGCCGCACTGACGAAGCTATGTATCGATCCATTCTATCGAACGGTGAAGGGTTTTCAAATTCTGATAGAGCAAGAATGGTGCGCATTTGGGCATCAATTTCGTGCGCGTTCCGGCCACACCAGCGAACGTTCAAACTACTGGGAGGACGACAGCACCTCTCCGGTGTTCATGCAGTTTGTGGACGCCGTGTGGCAGCTCATTCGCCAGTTCCCGTGCTCGTTTGAGTTCAATGAGAAGTACCTGATAGCTCTGCTTGATGAAGTGTACATCAAGCGAAGTGGAACATTCCTGCATGATTGTGAGGAGTCACGAATGGTAAGTTAAAAATGCGCGTCGTCGAGCTGCTAGTTGTGGTTGGATGATCTAAAGACCGAAATGTGTTGTTTATCATAGGGATCGATGACCATTACTCGATGCATCAGTGCTTGGACGTTGCTCGCCCGAAAGGACCAGGTCAACGACTTCGTGAATCCATTTTACGTCGTGCCACTTCACGACACGAATTCCTCAGGAGACCGATCCCCGACAGTTTTGAGGTTTAAGTGGCATACGAGCTCGCTCGCGATCTGGAGCTCGTTCTATTTGCGTTCACTCGAGTCAAGCGAATCCCGGGTATTGCAGGTTCCTTTCGTGTTGCGACGGAATCAGCGAGTGTGCTGACATATTCGTTCTCAACGGTTCTGACTTCGTGGCTTGTTGCTGTTAGGATGCATGGGCCAAAGAGCTTCAAGTCACGCAACGCGAGCTCCAGGATAAACTCAGTAATGCTCATCAGAAACTACAGAACCAGCTGGATACCAACTCGGAACTGAATCAAGAACTCGACAGACTCCGCAAGGAGAGCGCTCGACTGCGATCGGCGCTGGAAGGCCAAGTCTTCAATGATCCAACACGCGGTCTTTGCATTCACGAAGAATCGGATGACGACGATGGCGTGCTCTTGAGTATGACAGATGTGCGGAGGACGGCTCCCGTCGCAATCCCCCGCCCCGATCGACGCTCATCTGCATCGTCCCACGGTTCTTCCGGCGCCGGGGTCAGTGAGAGCCCTGATGTCATTGCGACTATCAGCCCGAGCTTTGAGATTCTGCATTCCTATTTCGACTCTCTACGGGTCAACAAGACACCACGCAGCGGCAGCAGCTCCTCATTGAGCAACGCGCCAACCGTCATCCCTACAAACTCCACGACCATGTCTGTGACGTCGTCGTCGTTGTCGATGGCCACGACACGTTCCACAGCATCCAACACGACAATGGCAACGACCACTTCGAGCTGCGGCTCCTCGCCCTCGACGCCGCCGCTGCGACCCACGTTGACCAGCCGCATCGTGGACGAGTACATTGTGTAGCAACTCCACTTTTTTTTGACATCCATAGTAGTAGATTCTGTACTGATATAACACCATTTCTTTCCTCTTTCCTAACGCCGTTTGATTGGCTTGTTGACAGCCAATCAAATCACTCCAACACCATTGAAGCTGGCTCTTTCGTGTCGGCCGTCCCCGTCTCTTCTTGGATCCTTTTTCATCCAGAGGTTACATATCGTTTCCAGAGGTTACGCCAAAGTCTGTTTTTTTTTCTGAAGGAGACAAATGTCGACGCCGCTGCATGGGTTCGCGGACCCGGCGCCCGAGGAGTGCAAGCTGCTCAGCGGCGGCTTCGCGACGCTGCTCCAGGTGTTGCTCGGGCTCATCGCGCTCTCGGTGCTCGTGGTGAAACGCTACCGAGAAGTGCCGCAGCGTCCGCTCACGGTACGAGATCGCCATCAGTAGTAGCTACTCGGGGGAGACACGAGGAGCTCATATTCGTGGGTATGTATCTCATTTGCAGATCTGGGCGTTTGATGCGTCCAAGCAACTCGTCGGTGCGGGCTTTGCGCACGTCGCGAACTTGCTGATCGCGATTTTGCTCTACCAGTACCAGCACGGCCCGAGTGCCGAGCTCGCCGCCGAGGCCGACGGTGTCGACCAGTGCGCGTTCTATTTTGTGAATTTTACCATGGACACGACCGTCGGCGTCGTGCTCAACTGGGTGTTTCTCGAGATCTTCTCGTCGCTCGCGCTGCGGTGCGCGTGGCACTCGCTCACGACGCCCGGCGAGTATGGCGAGCCGCCGCAGCTCGCGATCTGGGCCAAGCAGCTGCTCGCGTGGGTGCTTGTGATCTTTGTGACCAAGGTCGTGATCGCGCTCGTGATCATCTTGTGCGAGAAGCCGCTCGCCGCCGTCGCGCTCTGGATCTTTGCACCGCTGCAGCCGTACCCTCGTACCGAGCTCGTGATCGTGATGATCGCGTGTCCGTGCCTCATGAATGCCCTTCAGTTCTGGATCCAAGACAGCTTTCTCAAAAAGGACGTACGCGCAGACCTCATGCTCGCGTCCACGCGCTCGCCAGACAAGGGCGAGATCGGTGGAAAGAGCTCCGCCGCAAGCGAGACACGCAAGCCCAAGCTCAAGTCGCCCAAGTTTGTCATCGACGACGAAGACGAGATCGACGACACGGGCTCGGAGAGCTCGAGGTCGACGGCCTCGACCAGCAAGCGACGAGCAGGCAGCGGCGCAGGTGAAGTCGTGTGAAACAGAAATGAGGAGCATCGATCCTCTACATGAAAATCTACTCTCTGAATGTGTACCTGCGTGGTTTGTCATGCAGAGTTCAGTGGTCGTGATTGTATTCAGGGTTTTATCGGCATTTTCATCATCTTTTACACTCGTTCAACTCCACTCCTGACACGCGAAGCGCACACTCTTTCGTGATGCTCAACCTCCGTGGTCTGCAGTCACGGGAGATGAGAACGCGGTCGAGAGGGCGCGTCACGTGCGGGCAGCCGAAGCGAGGTGTCTTCCCTCCACGGCACGTATCAAAACACATAGTCTAGTTATTCTTCTTCAGGAAGCTCATCGCAACGAGGCCGAGACCGGCCAGCACAACCGCACTGCCACCGAGGATGAGTCCCATGTTGCCTGAGTCAGAACGGCTGCGAGCAGAGGACGAGCCTCCACCGCGCGAGCCGCGCTTGGTCTTGGTCTTCTTGGTTTCGACCACCTTTTCTTCTTCCTCCTCTTCTTCATCATCCTCCGATTCGATATCCTCTTCGACCTTAGTGAGCTTGCGGCGGCGAGGTGCAGTCGATGATGCAGCCGAAGGCGATGCCTTCTTGCTTTCCACCTTTCCGTTCGCTTTGATCACATCCACGAGCAACACGATGCGCTTCCAGCCAGCACGTTTGGCCATGTTCACGGCTTCCATCAAACTCTCATCTGTGGACAGCACAGCGAGATCACCATCATCGTCTTCGTACTTGAGTCGAACCTCGTCATCTGGGGATGCATTCACCTTGGCCTTGACCTGGTCAAAAAGGATGCTAATCGAATCGTACCGACACATAATACGGTGGTAGTGACCCTGAGCCTTGTCGCTAACCTTGAACACAAAGGAATCGTCGCCAGCGTTCGAGAACATGACGCTAGTTGTTGCAGTTGGCGCAGCGCTGATTACGGACGCGCTCTCACCAAGTTCAGCATATGCGTTCGCGGCCGAGTAGCTCCGATTGAAACCGATTGCGTCACGGCCGATCGGCGCAGCGATACTTCCGCGGTACTCACTGCGTTCGAAGTCCTCGATCGTACCAACAGACGCAGTGTCATCATCAAACATACCCCCTGCTTCTTCCTGCAAGTTCATGGCCGTCTGCCAGAACTGGCGCCAGTCACCACCTCCAGTGCCAGCGGACGAGTTCGAGAACTGACCGTAACTCAGGCACAGCACATCTGCCATGCCGTAAATGTCGCCAGTCTCTGTCAACACTGGCATGAAGAGCTGCCCGGCATCGTGCATCAGTCGCAGACCGTCGAGGATACGCGCGTTTGGACCAAGCGACTCGGGATCAGTGGTCATGACTTCTTCCACGGCAGTTGTGGACGCGTCCATGCCCTTGGCTACGAGCTTGCGCAGCAGGTCCTTGGGGGTGAGCATACCGATGATGTCGCGGCCATCCACAACAACTGCCGCCTTCTTGGTTGATGCCATTAGCTTCGCAGCTGCAGAGACCGACGTGGATAGCTCAACGACTGGCGGCTTCGGCTCGCCCTCAAGCGCAGTCGCGACAGTCGGACGAACCATCTTCTCCATCATCGGACCGAGGAGTCGCTGCAATGAAGAGCCAGTACCCAAGTCACGTGAGAACTCAGATGCAGCATTCTCAGTCGATTGCTGGACTCGTTCCATGCAGCTAATCGCGTCGTACAAGCACTTGGAAATGTCGAGCATACCCTGGATGATACCATCCGTGCCAACCACAGGAAGGTGCTTAAAGCGGCCCTCAAGCATCTTTGTGATAGCTTCAATCGCGGGATCGTCCACACGTACACAGCTCGGGTTGCTCGTCATCACTGAAGAAACAGAGCAAGCGTCTGGGTCAATGTCCTTCGCCAGCACTCGTCTTGTAATATCCGTGTCGGTCAGGATTCCGCGCAGTTCACCCTCGTCAGTCGTAATGACGACCGCCTCAGAACGCGACTGGCGCATTCGACGAGCCGCCTCCGTGACAGTGATGTACTCGTTAATCCGAGTCACCGGGCGAGGACGCAATTGAGAAACCGGACGAAGTGCGCTCTCAGCCTCCCGACGTCCTACAGACGACGAGCCAGTGTTGCTGCGTCCACGTGTGTTCTTCGTTCGTCGAGAGAACTTCGAGCCAGCGACGCTCACGCTATGAAGACTACCAGCATCACTGCGCTCATCATCATCCCGAGCCAATGCGAGCGACATATCCCAGAAGGATCGCCAGTCGTTCGAAGAATCACCCATGTCACCACCATGCGAAACGGCACCCGTCGCGAATGTTCCATAGCACAGCGACAGGACATCAACCATACCGAGGATCGTACTGCTGGTCTCATCGACCACTGGCAGGTGAAGGAACTTGTGCTCGTCCATCACATGCAGCGCGTCCACCAGTGTGGTCGTCGGGGACACAGCTTCAGGGTTTGCGGTCATCACTTCGCTCACATACGTCGAAGCCGCATCCAAACCGGCACCGACAACGCGTAGCAAAAGATCTTTTGGTGTAAAGACACCAATCAGTCGCTTTCCAGCAGCCAAAGACGATGTACGGCCCCCGTTGTTGTAACCCGTGCTGTCTTCGACAATCAATGCCGCCTTGCGCGTAGAAGCCATCTGCCGAGCAACTTCCATGACGGTGTCTGTTGCGCGAACAAGAGGAGGCATCGTGTCGTCTTTTAGAATGGTCTCGAGCGTTGGCGACAGAAGCTTCTCGACCATTGGAGCCAGGAGCTGCTGAATCGCGTTCTCATTGCCACCCAACGAGGCACCAAGGCCACTTGACAGAAGCTGCTTCTCGAGCTTCTCACGGATTGCGCCACTCGATGATTGCTGAGCCTTTTCCAAGCGCGTGATCGAGTCGTACAAACACTTCTGAATACGAAGCATACCCGCAACCATACCCTGCGAGTCGACGACAGGCAGGTGACGGAAGCGGCCTTCCAGCATCATAAACATCGCGTCCATGGCACTATCCTTCTCGTCAACAAACTTGGGGTTCGGCGTCATGGCGTCACTGACACTGATAAAGTTTGGATCGTTACCCAGTGCCACAACGCGTCGGGTAACATCCGTGTCCGTCAAGATGCCCTTGAGAACGCCATCGTGAGAGATGACTAGTGCAGCATCAGTGTGGGCCAAGTCCATCTCTCGCGCGGCCTCACTAACAGTCGAGTCTTCTCGAATCGTGATGGCCTTGGACGGACGCAGTTTCGACACTGGGCGAGAGTCTCCTGTAGCTGGGCTTGCCTTGCGAGGCAAAGCATCACTGCCACCACCCTTATGCATGAGGGAGAAACTACTGCGGAAGCTGTGCACTGACGAAGTATCATCATCATCATCCAGCGCCTGAGCAGCGTCGAACGATGCATTCCAGAATTCGCGCCAATCGCTTGGGCTTCCCTTCGCGAATGAACCGTAGCTGAGAGAAAGAACGTCAACAAGACCAATAGCCTGACGTGCTGACTCCGACTGTAACACCCCCAGGTAAAGAGTCTTGTTATCGTGCATCGCATGCATGGCTTCAATGACCGTGGTGGCGCCATAAATCGTGACCGCATCTTCAGACATGACTTCACATACGGGTGTGGTATGCACCGGCAGCCCCTTGGCGAGAACATTCTCAAGCATGTCCTTGGGAGTGAACAGACCAAAAAACTGGCCGCGGTTGCTCACAACAAGTGCTGCCTTCTTGGTAGCGGCCATCACCTTGGACACTTCGTAAACAGATGTGTACGGCTGCACACGAGGTGGATCGACACCCTCGTGATCAATAACGCTCTTCACATCCGGCGAGAAGATCTTCTCCATCATCGGTCCGAGCAGAGCGGTCAAGCCGCCATGATTTGCCGCCCCGCGGCCTCCGCGGCCCTTGAGTTCCTTCTCGAGTGTTTGGCGGAGAGAAGCGTTCGAGTTCTCGAGTTTCTCCATCTTCTTGATCGCATCATATAAGCACTTGCCGATGTTGAGAATACCGACGACGGAGCCACCTGCATCAACGACAGGCAAGTGTCGGAACTTTCCTTCGAGCATCTTGCACAAGGCTTCAATTGCTTGGTCCTCATTGGACACAAAAGTTGGGTTCGCAGTCATGACATCAGCCACACGCGTAGACTCAAGCGGCTTGTTCTGAGACACGACACGGCGTGTAAGATCTGTATCCGTGATAATGCCCACCAGCATACCATCATCAGAAACCACAAGCACACAATCGGTTTGGCTCCGACCCATCATCTTCGAAAGCTCAGCCACTGACGCGGTATCCGAAATCGTTAGTACACGAGTTGGTCGAAGCTGAGCCACAGTTCGATCGACGTCCTGAGGACCAGCCGCCTTCTTTGATGCCTGAAGAGTGGTTCGCTGGCGAGAGGAGGCCAACCCGGAGAGGTTTGTTGGCTGATCCAATTGCAACGCAGTGTTCCAGAACTCCTGCATTTGTTCCCGATCTTCACCGTAAATGGTCTCGATAGTGCCGTAGCTAAGAGTCAAGACATCAACCAAACCAGCCACTTCATCTGCACTTCCGTCAGCAACAACCGGGATGTTCAAGCACTGCGAGTCGTGCATGATGTGGAGTGCATCAAGCACTGAAGTCGTAGGTGTACCAATTTCTGGGTCACTCATCATCACATCGTCAACACGAGTAGTCGCAGGGTCAAGCGACTTGGCGACGACCTTCATCACAAGCTCGTTGGGTGAAAAGAGACCACAGAGTCGGTCTGACCTCAGTCCATCGACCACAAGCGCTGCCTTACGCGTGGTGGCCATGAGCTTAACTACCTCCATTACTGTCGTGCCTCTTCGCACACGAGGAGCTGCCGCAGAGCTATTGGTGCGTCCCTCATTCTCCAAAATGGATCCGAGTGTCGGAGACGACAGCTTCTGGAGCATTGGTCCAAGTAGCTGCTGCACCGTGGATGAAGCACCGCTTTTCTCAAGTGACTGCTTGAGCTGTTCTGTCGACTGCATAGCATGCTCCAGACGCTTGGACACGTCATATATACATTTGCCGATGTTCAGGACACCAACAATTGTGCCGCTCTCTCGACTCACTACAGGCAAGTGCCGGAAGTGTCCTTCCTGCATGGTCAGCATAGCATCGATGGCGCTATCCTCCGGAGCGACAAATTTAATGTTCTTGGTCATCACTGCTGCCACAGTAGTGCTAGATGGCTCCAAATCCACACCCAAGACGCGTCTGCAGATGTCCGTGTCGGTCAAGATACCCGTCAATGCACCGGATTCGTCAACAACAAGCAGGGCATCCGAACGCTTCTGGCTCATAAGTGTAGCCGCCTCGACAATGGTAGCTTCCTCACCGATCACAACTGCTGGGGTAGGGCGAAGGCTAGACACAGGTCGAATATTGACATCTTTGTCCCGATTCTTGCGTTGGCGAGCTCTACTTGCAACTGAAGCACCTGAAATCGACATACCAGATACTGAAGATGTGTCGTCGTCTTGCTGGTTGAGATCGAACGCAGCGTTCCAAAATTTGCCCATGTCGCGTGACTCGCCCTGGCCAAACGAGGCCACAGCAATCGATAGCACATCTGCAATACCGTGCACTTCACCTGATGACTCAGAGACTACCGGGAGGTTCAAGAACTTGCCATCGTGCATGATATGAAATGCGTCAAGCACTGTAGTATCCGGGGTTGTTGACTCAGGTTCAGGGGTCATGACTTCTCCGACTGGTGTCTGGAGGTCGATGTTTGCTGCAATTACTCGATGCAACAGGTCCTTCGGTGTGAAGATACCAATGAGCTCGGAACGGGGGCCGTCAGACACAACAAGCGCAGGCTTCTTGGCTTCTGCCATTTTATACGAAACCTCGAGAATGCTTTCGTATTCGTGCACTTGAGGCGCTTGGGTCTCGCCAGGGTTCGAGAGAACGTCTTGGAGCGTGGGAGACAGCATCTTCTCCAGCATACTCCGGAGCATTGCGTTCCCGGACGAGTTGCCTAGTTCCTGCTTCAGCTGGGACGATGAATTTTCAATTCTTCGAATAGCATCGTGGAGACACTTCGCCACGTTAAGAACGCCCGTGACGACACCACTGTCAGCACTGATCACGGGCAAATGTCGGAAACGGCCCGTGAGCATCATGTCAAGTGCAAAGGCAGCGCTATCATCTGATGACACACACTTCGGCTGAGGGGTCATAACCGACCCGATTGGCGTCGTGTGGGGGTCAAGTTGCTTCGACACAACACGACGAGCTGTATCCGTGTCGGTGAAGATACCAGCCAGTGCCCCGTCATCATCAATAACGATAACAGCAGCAGCACGGTTTGACTTCATAATCCGTGCTGCTTCAAAGACTGATACATCAGCTCCAACTGTGACCGGTTTAGCTGGACGCAAACGCTCCACCGTGCGGGAAGCAGCATCCGCGTTTGACTCCTTCTTTCTCAGACGACTCACGTTTGATGCCATCGAAATCGTCGATTTGGCATATGACTGGGTCGATACAACTGAGCTACCCGATCCCGAACGTGGGCGACCTTCGAACGCTGAGGCTTTGATAGCCGCAACCTGCTGGGGGACTGCGGGGGTCGGCTTCGCGATCGAAGCACGTGTCGCCGGGACGGATGGTTGAAGAGACGGTGACTTCGTGGCTGCAACCGCTTTCTTCGGAGCCGCAACGATTGAGGGCTGAGCAGACACACTTGCAGCAGGGGCAGCCGGAGCTACTGTAGGAATCGCAGACGGACTCGTCGCCTTCACGCCAGCAGGACGTGTGGTCGGTTGGGTGCCATGGATTGCAGCGGGCGCTGAGACAGGGGCAGCGGCCGCTGCAAATGCAGCCGCTGGGCTCGCCTTTGGCTTGACTGGCGAAGGCGAGGGTGCTGCGGTAGGTTGCACCGGCTTCAAAGCCGGTGGTGGTCCAAACTTCTCTCGTCGCTTCTTGAGAACATCAATCTCTTTCTGCACCGCTGCACATTTATCAAACTCCTTGCGTTGCATGAGCCCGGCAATCTCACGATTGAGACGGGCAATCTCTGCGTCCATCTCTTCGGGGGTCTGCTTGGTCTTCCGAATGTTGACAAGTTTGTCCAAGTCAGTCTGAAGGTTGCCGCATTTCTCGAAATCACGCGCCTTCATTGCGTCTGCGATCTCGGCTTCAACGTGAGAGATGCGCTCATCAAGTTCGGCTGGTTCGAGCTCGTTCAAGTCTTCTTTGATGTTTCTTCGCACCTCTTGCAGATCCTCCAATTCCTTCTGAATCTCAGCGCAACGAGCAAACTGTTTGTTCTGAGCGGCTGATTCCATCTCAATGTTCAGTTTGGCAATCTCAGCATCGATTTCCTTCGCGGTTCGTACAAGCTTTCGAGCCTCGACAACCTTCTCCAGGTCTTTTTGGAGGTTCGCGCACAACTCGAACTGCTTGTTTTTCGCGGCGTCAGAAATCGCTCCTTCAAGCTCGACAATCTTCTCATCCAATTCCTTCGGACCCAAGCCCTCAAAAGGATGCAACATATTCTTTTTCCGGACAATGTACCCGCGAGCGTACTTTTGAATCACAACCGCCTTTTGGGACTGGAACCGATACTCCTGAACCATCACCCGATACCGTGCCATGTCTACCCGCACACGCAGCAACCCAAGAATGCGATGCGCGGCGTTTCGCAACTTCAGGAGTTTTCGACGCGCAAGAAACTGTCGGACCTTGGCCTGAAGGCGCGTAGCCGACGCGTTCGCCTTCATGTTACGGCACCACTTCTGCATCGTTCGAGCAGCCGCCTTACAGCGCAATGTGTGCAACTTGCGCAACTTGTTAGCAACTCCACGCTTCAAAAACACCTTTGTTTTGCCGAGCTGCCACTGATCTTTACCAGCACCAAGCATTGTCGAAATCTCCTCCACGAGCTCATTGATGTTCTCCGTCTCTGGAGCAAGCGATTGATAATCGTAGAAAAAGACATCGTGATCCTCTCGCAGAGCAAACCCGCGCTGACGAATCTGAATCGCCTCCATCATACCTGAGTATTTCAACTGACGAGCAACGTCAGGGTCGTTCAGTTCTGTCGGCCGCTTATGCTCATTTGGTTTCAAACAGCGGACGTATCGTGGGTTCGCGAGTGAAATCTTGTTCATGAGCTCCTGAAGTTGAAACCGGAACTGGGCACCGACAGACACTTCTCGAAGGTTACGTGCCTTGTTCGCTCCACCCGCGCCGCCCTGACCACCAGGCGACGGAAGCTTTGATGCGGGAGACGACATGCGATCGGTCGGGCGGCGAGAATGCGCCATTGGATCCACAGGACGCTTGGCGTTACCTGCAACCATTTCCATTGACTGCACGTTCAAATCGAAGATACTGCGAACCCAATCACTAGCCGATTGTCGAATCAGCTCCTTCATATCGTCGTTCAGTGTCTCATTGTTCTTGTCATTGAAGCCGCTTGCATCGTACATCACCTCTCCTGCGTAGTGCTTGATACCAAAGCGCAAGCTTGCATCTACCTTCGGCTGCACATAAGAATCATGAAGCATCTTGGTTGTGTTTTGTCCTGAGCTCGCATCACGGCCAAAAGAGCCATGAAGGATGGCCACAAATTTCCGGTTTGCCTCCTCACCCTTCAAACGCCACACGTCGTCAAGCGCAATGAAAATCCCAGGCTTGTTCATAGGCTTGCCTTCAATCAGGTCCAGGCAAGCTTGGTTGTCTTGGAAGTCGATGTGCTTCCAGTCGATTCCTTCCTTGGTGTACTCTTCCTGCTCGACCTCTAGCATGTGCTGGTTAAAGTGACGCTGCAGTTTCTCGTTTGCGTAATTTATACACAGCTGCTCAAACGTATTCCAGTCGAATTTCTCAAACCCGTAGATATCGAGTACACCAATGAAACCCCACTTCTCCTGCGGCTTGGAGATTGTGCGGTTGAGTTCCGAGACGAGCCACAAGAATAACGACGAGTAAATGGCCTTCGCCAAAGCATCACGCTTATCGATCACTTGATCGATGTTCTGTTGTTGCACAATCACTTTTCCACCAACATAAAGCTGACGGGTAAGCAGCGCTTGGGAAAGAGCATCAGTGCTCACTCGCAACAGATTCGCAATCAGCTCCATTGCCGCCGCCGATTCTTCGCCTTCAACGTGGCACGCCTCGTTCTCCATCGCAAACTCCAAGTTGCCGATATGCAAGACGGCTGCGAGCAAGTGGAACACGCGCTCTTGACGAGTTTCGTCGATTCCAATCGTCTTCATACAATGCTTCGTGGTCGCAAACTCTTCTGCGTCATCACTGTATAACGCAGAATCAAACGCGATCAGATTCTCCGGCATCATTAGCCCAAACAATCGCAACTTACGTAGAGGGCAACTTGAAGCAGTGCGACTTGCGCAAGTACTCGTAGTCTTCCGGGGTCTTCAGCTGAAGCTTCTCTCGGAGCTCTTCTTCCGCACCGGCCAACAACTACACAAAAAAACAACCGCCAGCATTAGCCTCCCGAGTGAAAACGCATGCATTCAGACGACTCCAAGTCACAAACCTGATAGAAGATGTGGTAGTTTCGCTCCCCGATGCTTTGCGAGACAATACGCGTCTTCTCGAGCAAAAAGTTCATGATTTCAGCGCCAACGATCTTGCCGTGGTGGTCGAATTGGATCTCAATAAACTTGCCGAAGCGACTCGAGTTGTCATTGCGCAGCGTCTTGGCGTTGCCAAACGATTCAAGCAGCGGGTTGGACTCAAGCACACGCTCCTCGAGCTTGCCAAGCGCGCGGGAGACGCCCGTGTTCGGACTGGGGGCTCCGTTGTTTTGGATCAACCCGCGGTAGCTCGTCGCGCGTGCGAGGTACTGCATGATGATCTTTGTGGTCTCGGTCTTGCCGGCACCACTCTCGCCACTGATGATGATACTCTGGTTCATCGGGTCGAGCGCGCCGCCCTGGATCAGCTGCGTGTACGCCGAGTCGGCAAGCGCAAACACGTGTGGCGGTAACGTGCCCATCGCACGGCCATAGTATTCGGTCATGGTCTGTTCGTTGTAGGCCGCACCAATCTCCTTGTACGGGTTGATCGCAATCAGAATCGGGCCGACGTACGTGTAGATCATGTCCTTCTCGTACCGCCGACGCAGGTTCTCGAGCAGCGAGGCCTCGGAGAGATCCGACATCTGCAGAATGTCTTCAAACGTCGAGGCGAGCGTGCTGTTCGGGTCGTTCTCTTCTTCTTGCATCTTCTTCTTCATCTTGGCGCGCATCAGTCGCTCTTTGCGCGTGGCACCGGCGCCACCGGCCGCGCCATTGCGTCGTGCCGCCATGGTTCCACCTCCGTCCAGACGCTAACTGAGATGAAAATTCCACCACGTGTACACGACTCCGTTCCGTTGGGGAGCCGTCCAAAGATCCACGTTCGCCGCGCACTTCCACACTGCGAACGACCGGTTCTTTTCGTGCGGTCGTGGCGTCGATGGCCGTGGCGTTGGAGTGGGAGGAGGGGCTGTCTGTCTATGCTGTCTTACCCTCGTCCGTCCGTTCGCTCGGTCGCGCGATCGTCGGTCGCGCTTGCGCTTGTGTCCCCCCGCGTCTCTGACGCCGGCTGTGACTCACTCACCCGAAGGAACGCGAGCGGAACGCGGGTCGCAAATGCGAGTGTGGGAAGCGGTCCGCCGAGGAAATGCCCACGAGAGCGAGAGAAACAGAGAGGAGGAAGGACTCTCTCCACCTTCGCTTCTCTTCCTTCGAGGAGAACGAACCAAGTGGCTTGAAAGGGGCCGGTGGATACTGTAGTTCCCCCGTCCACAAGAGGACAGGGCCGGCCACACACTCACACACACTCTCTCGTCACACAGCGCCAAGGTCGACGCGAAGTGCGAGAAAAACCTTGGCAGGAGGAAGAACCTTAGGACAGCTTCAACTGCCTGCCGTGACCTGCATTTACGAACACGGTACGATTCAAATCATGTTTTATTGGTCAGGCAAAACAATTTTGGTCACTATAATCGGGTAATGAATTGTTGATGGCATATAAAACCTCACGGTGTGATAACCTGGACGAGGCGGCGGTCAAAGACCGCCATGTGGAGGCGACCACGCAGATGGTGCAGGGCGGCCCCATGCATCAACAGAACCTGGATCTTTTGCATCTTCATGGCTTCATACATACACCACTTGAGACTCGATGAATCAGATCCAATGTGGAGCGCCGCGCTGAGGATGTTCGCAGCTGCGTCCCAACGGTCTCTGTTTACACGGATGAAAATCACTATGAGCTCAGTCAACTTGGTGAGCAGCTACATCCACAGAGGCCCAGCAAATGTGTTCTCGTTTTCCTTTCGCGATCTATCTTATGCAAACACGTCCCCGCCACCACACAGGAAAACACGCATGTTTCCTAACGGCATGCGCTTTGCAGGTGACGATAGCAACCAACTGCAGCGACAGCAGCTGGCTGTATGTCCGTCGCCCGCTGCGCCTAATCGACCTTGATTGAAGCGTAGATCTTGCGCGTGAACCAGAGCGAGGAAGCGACGCCGACAGCACCCGTGAGCAGCGCAAGTGCACCAGACACAACGGCCATGTAACCGAAATAGAGCATTGCGCCGATGAAGTTGGTCACGTCCAGGCTCGACCAGTAGTAGTAGGCGGAGTAGAGGAACACGTACGCGCCGCACGCGCCGGACACAATGAATGAACGCCACCACCTGAAAATTTACACAAAATAAGAGTGAGACACACAATCTCAAGCAAATGGAAGAATGTAATGGGCCGCACCAGTTGTAATCCTCGGCACAGAGCTGGAAGTAGGTCAGCACGATCGTGATCTCCGCACACGTTTGCACGAGGATCACGAAGGACAGCAACAGGAAGCCGAAAACGTAGTAGTACTTGTCCGTCCATATGGACGAAAGCACGAAGTAGAGCTCCACGAAGATGGCACCGAAAGGAAGCACACCACCGACGGCGGCCGCGGTCGAGTGGGACATGTACCACGGCTGCGGCGGAATCGGTCGCGGGATGTTGCTCGTCGCGACCGGGAAGGCAATTGGGGGTTTTCTATAGCAATAATCAGAGACACCACCAGTGAGACAGAGAGTGAGGTGATATGGCGCATAGAGACCCACCTGAAGCCAAAGAACGCGCCAGCAAAGACGAGCGGCACTGAGATACCCGTCCACAAGAAGAACACGAGCAACATCGAACCGAACGGCACGGCAGCATCAGATCCGGCACCCCACACGAAGAGGTTCAAGAAGAAGAACAGCGCGAAGAGAAGACCGGGAAAAAGAGTCGCCGTGAGGATTGTGCACAGTTGCCATCGCTTACCCTTGAACATCTTGTACGTGCGCGCTGAGGTGTAGCCAGCAAGCATACCGAGAAGCACGAAGCACACGAGGAGCGCGATCATGAGCTTGCCACGGTTGCTGGGACGCAATACACCGACTGCAGCGAAGAAAAGCGTGGTCATAGCCATGCCAAGCAGCTGGTTACCCGTGCCAACCATGACACAGAACAGCATGGGGTTTTTCGACGGCGGGCGGAATACATCAGCGTGGACAAGCTTCCAGCCAGATTCCTCACGCTCTTCAGCTCGCTCTTCCTCAGTCGGCACACGGTTGTAGCGGCTGATGTCGCGGTGCAGGCTGCGCATCAGAATCATGCCAACCATACCAGACAAGAAGAGGACGATGAGCAGCGCGTTGATAATCGAGAACCAGTGGACATTCGCATTGCCCGAACCGGCCTCAAAGTACACGTCCCAACGCGTGCGCCACTCCTTCTCGTTGTCCTCGCGCCACTCGACGCTGTAAGTCCAAGACACAGCCACGTCGCCGGTCTTACTGCGCGTCAGGAACATCGGGCGACGCAGCTCAGGTGAATGCTTGCATGTCGTCATCTTGTTCTTCTCGGCGTCGTACAGCTTCTCGGGGTACTCGAAGCTAAACGGCAGCACCCAGAAATCGACGATATGTCCCTCATCCGCCGATTCGGTGCCAATCTCATTGTTGTAGCCGATGATGATCTTGACATGGTTGTTGAGCTGGGGCACGACCTCGACCTCCGGGTTGAAGCTGCCCAGCTCAAAGCCCACAATCATGTTGCCATCGGGGGTCTCCGACTTTACTGGCAAGTTGTCTAGAATCCAGTTTACGCGGTACGCGTCCTTGATCTTGTTTTCAAACTGCTTGATATCCTCTTCCTTGTACGTTTGTTGGCAGAGCACCTTACAATCCTCGTTTTCCATAAACTTGAGCTCATACGGAGAGTTTTGGATCCGATTTGCCGTGAGGTACTCGCCCAAGTTTTCCGACTTGTACTCAATCGCGGGCGGCTAGACAGCCATAAACATCATATTGGTCATGAGAGAAATGAAACCGCCCAAGAGTGCCCTAGACTCCACACGCACCTTGCAAAAGCCTAGCTTGTAGTAGTCAAACGGGAGCAACGTCTCGGAGGATGACAGACTGTTGACGAAGAGCGGGATCACCTCGCCCTTCTTGTACGTCGTCATCTGCACGCCCGGCAGCGAGAACGCGTCGCTTGGGCGCGCGACCACGCTCAGCGCCGCGAGTGCAGCGACTCGAAGCGCGTGCATCATCGCTCGTCAGTGGGTGCTTCTTGGTCGCTGTGTGGCCTTGTCCGTCGGTGCGCTGCCGTCAAGAGTGATCCGCACAGAGAGGCGCGTCGGAAGGACGAGTCGTCTGGTCGGTCCGTGCCCGCTGATCGCAAATGCGTGGGGGACCGGCAGGTGTGCAAAACTGAACAGCTTGTGGATGTGGACCACATGAAACCAAACCCAAAAAGATAGAAAACGCCACGTAAGGATAATACTAAAACGTCCGATGCGGTACGTATTGTGTGATTGCAGCTGTGACATGGACTCATCAACTTGAGCACGAGGACCTTGGAGTGTCGTAGATGAACCAATGTCGGCGATGCCCACGAGGCTGGAGATCATGTGAATCACGAACTCTATCGAGCCTTTGATCTTCTTGTCGAATGTCGAGACTCAATCGGTCGTTGTCAAACGAGGATGCCAAGGTGTCTTCTTTCACAGTGAGACTGGACGACACGACGGAGAACTTGAACATTTCCTTGATATCGCTCATGGCGATGCCCGCACGCAAGTAGCCGTCCAATAGATTTGTACTCACTTGTTCGAAGCAAATGCGTCCGTCCGAGTTGAATTTGAAGCGAGTGAGCAGTGGGAATGTCACTTGCCGTTTGTCGAACCTGTGAACGAGGCCTGGTATCTTCTCAGCTCCCGGGAACAGGAGAGCTAGCGTCTGTGGCCCACACACGGCCGTCACAGTGGAGTGAAGATCGAAGAATGGATCTTGCGGATTTCCAGTCACGTCGACACGAATAATGCGAACGGAGAAGAGTGAGTGAGCCATCGAGAAAACCTGCCACTGCATCAGGGAAGCGTCCGGTCCGACGAGATCCCCGGTGGGTGCATCTTCGGTCATGATGCTGTGGAGAAAGTTCTCTTTGTAGGTCGTATCAGCCGCGTTGCGGCACGCATATCCCGCGTCGACTAGTGCTCTTCGTCGGTCGCCCATTCCGAATCTGAAGACCGTGTAGTATTCACGAATCAGGCGGATTGACGACCCCATCGCACTATCGCGTCGCTGGAGAACTTGTGATTGCAGCAGTGTCTTCCGCTCCACAAGACGCGCAATCTCTTCGTGAAGTGTTTTTATTTGATTTTCCAGCTCTCCTCTGTAGATGCGTCGACGAGCACGAAAGGCTTTCCCACGCTCGCTGCTCGTGGTCGGACGGCGACGAGCGTTGGTCCGTCGAGCCGTCGTCAACGAATCCAGCACGGAGACTCGAGTTTCCTCTACGACGTGTGGTAGAGTTGAGAGATCGCGGTCATGTTGACTATTGGGCACAGCGGGACGCGCGTCCATTGACTCCATCTCGCGCTCACAGCGGCTTTGGATCTGTTTGCACGTGTTGAGCTAACGAGGAGGATCCATCGTTTGGATGTCTGTGGTGTCCATTTTACGAATAAACTCTCTTCTTTTTAGCCCGGAACCACATATCAGAAACCATTTGTCTCATTTTCCCTATATTGATATTTTAGTGTGTCCTCTTTGTTCTTGTCGAACGCGTGCATAGTCTTCGGAGGCGTCTTCCTCCGGGCGACACATCCACGAATTCGCCACTGGCAGTTGATGTCTGTGTTCCCTGCAGTAAAGGTCTTGTCGGCTAGCTCTCGTGTGAGAATGGGTATTCATCCAAGCACCGCAATGGGGACTCCGCCAGTCGAGTCCTGTCAAAATGCATTGTCAGTGGGCCAAACCAGTTCAAATCAATACAGTAGCCTGTCAATCTCGAGTACGACAACGCAAGTTCGACATTTCACGGTGTGACGCGCAGCAGATCGTAGCAAAACCCGTCCGGTCGGCTATGGTCAGGGAGAGAACACGGACGAAGTCGCTAGCTGACCAGCTCTGAGAGCACAGACAGACTTGCTTGTGAATTGTTCCTCGGGACGAAAGATCTCTTAGGTTCCATTTCCGTGGCTTCTTATCGCCACACTCAAAACACGATATACTACGCACACTAAATGAACACTCCTAGCCATCAGTTGCCTTGAGACGACGAGTTTTCCTTCTCCTCTAGCTCGTCGTCATTCTCATCAACTAGGAACGAAATCCGCAGCTTTTCCTTCGCTTGCGCTTCTTCTTCGGCTGCTGCTACAGCGGCAGCGAGTTCGTCGGCTGCTTTCTCTTCTTCATCATCCTCCTCGAGCTCATGAGGATCAGAGTCGAAATTAACACCGATCTCCTCCATGAAATGGTGGTCTTCGGCCTGCAATCGATCTGGTACTTGGCCCTCGTCTGAGATCACAAAGCCTTGCATAATCTCAGCGACGTCTTCTACTCGACATCCAGCGCTCAGCAAGGCATCAGCCAGTTCGATGTTGGCAGTTTCCGAGCTGATGTTACCCGTAGCAGTAAACTGGTAGATACCAATGACGGGGACCGGGACGTACAGTCCAATAAGCCGTTGCACGAGCGGCTCGTTGTGGATCGCGTGCGGAAATAAATACTTGATCGTGTTGCGTGACAGGATCACGTGGTAGGTTGTGAAGCAGTAGAGAATGGGGTCGTCTTCTGTACCGGAGATGTTCACGCGGTTGACTTCTCCAACGAATGATGCGTACGCGGCGGTGTAGTACGCCCATTGAGCCACACAACCAGCAGGTCCTTTGTGGTCGCCGTACACGGTCTCCGGGTCGATAATGCGTTGTAAGAACTCGACCTGGGATTTGGCCTTCTGGATCGCAGACGTTTTAGAAGGCACCGCCTCCGCCCCCGGCGCGAGTGGTCGCTCGATCGCGATGCCGTATCGAAACAGTGTGAAGTACTCTCGAATGAGCTTCTCAAGCGAGCCGTGTGCGTGGTGGCGCTTCAACATCACCTTGGACGCGTAGATACTTTTTTGCATGACCAGCTCGGACACTTCTTGCCGCAGCGCGACCACGCGCTCTTCCAATTCCATCACGTGGGTTTTCCGGCGCTCGCGGAACTCTTTGCAGCGCTGTCGATTGGGCTTCGGCGCCTTCCGTCGCGGCGCCGTACTCGCGGGTGGTGCGGCCGTGGTCGCGGGGGTAGGACGAGCCATCGCCGACGCTGCAGAGGGAGCAACAGTCGGCGTAGTGGCAATGTCGGACTGCCCGACTGTGGGCGCTGCCGGAGCAGGCGGCCCACGACGAGCCGGCTGGGCCGAGCGCCGGCGCCGGTGGCCCACGGCCCGATCCTCCATTCTAGCAGTCGAGTCCCTCTCGTCCGTGATATTCGACGATCGGCGTCGGAGCGAGAAGCAGGACTGGAGTCGTCACCGAAGCCATTCGAAATCGTTTTGGTAACAGCAGCAGAATGGTGGAGACCGGCCAAAATCGTAATTTAGGGGTGCTGGAACTGACTGCTTTGCTACGATGTAATTGGCTAAAATGCCGAGCTGCACCTCTGCGGGGGAGGTCCAGCGGGCTTGTGACGTGTGATGGTCGGCTCCCCTGGCCCACGACCACGCTGGTCCGACCCCATGGTGGGTCTCTCACTCGATCCACAACCACAAAGCTGACGGGATCAATCTGGATTCACTTGAGAGGGGGGCGATTCGTACTTCGACCTCCGCTTGGGGTCAGGCACTGATGTCCACATTATGCGATGGGGGGGGGGGGGGGGG
>JAADVY010000054.1:0-35315 GCA_023336035.1 Pythium plurisporium
GACGATCGGCTCCGCAAGAAGCTGCTCAAGGCCCACACGAGAATCAAGGAACAGCAGCAGCAAAGCGGGAACGGCTATGCTATGGAGCGCCACAGTTCCATGTCGAGCATGTCGAGTGGGAACAGCGGCTCCCACGACGAACGAACGCGTCCGTCGTCCGTTGCCGACATGCGTCCATCGGAATCAAATGGCAAGTCGGCTGGGGAGCGTCTCTCATCGATGACCTCCAAGCTTCGGGTGCAGGGTTACAGTGACAACCCCAAGTGTTCGATCTGCAGCGCCGAGTTTGATCACTTGAAAAAGCGGCGTCACCGCTGCCGCAAGTGTGGTGCCAGCGTGTGCGGTCTCTGCTCCCCAGCAAAGATGCTGATCCCGCCGGAGCAGGTGGTCGCGGATGTCAAGAACTACGACCCGTCCCACCCACAGCGTGTGTGTACGATCTGTGCCCCGCTGCTCCACAACTTCCAGGAAGGGATGATCTCGCAGTACGCCAATTGCCACAAGGAGAACCCGCACGAGTCCAAGACGCGGCTCCACTTGCCCTACAGCAAGTCGCTCGAGAAAGAGTGCAAGAACGCCGCCGACATTATCGGCAACTTTTTCCGTCCAGACTTTGGCGCTAACAGTGATCGGTCTATTCCTGTGGCGTTCCTCAAGCGAGCGCATGGTCTCGCGTTCCTGACGGTGATCAAGGCCGGTTTGTTTATCTCGGCTAAAGCCGGCAGTGGTATTGTGATCGCCAAGATGCCCGACGGCTCCTGGTCTGCTCCCTCGGCGATCGGCACAGCTGGTATCAGTGGTGGCTTTGAAGCCGGCGGCGAAATCGTTGAGTTTATGATCATCTTGGGCTCTGCCGGTGCGGTCAAAGTGTTTCACCGCACACAAGTGAGCATCGGCGGTGGGCTCAGTGTCGCGGTCGGCCCGTATGGCCGCGATGCGAGTGCACAGGCGGCCGCAAGCCGTGGCGGCATCAACGCCAACTACAGCTATTCGCACAGTCGCGGACTGTTTGTGGGCGTGTCTCTGGAAGGCGCTGTGATCACGAGCCGCGCCGAAGTGAACAGCAATTTTTACGGCAAGCAGCTCACGCCCGAAGAGATCTTGAGTGGCCACGTGCCGCGGCCCCGCGCTGCACAGTGCCTGTACGATGCGATCAACGACGCGATGGCCGGGATCGCACGCCACGAGGCGTCGGCCGCGCAGGCACAGGCCGCCGGCTGCATCCACTGCCAGTGCACGCAGTTTGTGAGCAAGAATCCGTTCTCCAAAAAGTGCAAGACCTGCTCACACCAGCACGACAAGTGAGAACCCACTCGAAATGGGTACACTCGATGAAAACCGTTCGTAACAACAGGATCATGGTTCCTGGTAGATAAGGTTCGTAACGTATTTGAGTTGGTTTTCCTCTCCTTCGCGAACTTTGGTCGTGCCACCAGAAGAAGACCCCACGATGACCGAGTCCCACAAGCGCCGCCGCTCGCGGTCGCGCTCGCTTGAGCGGGCCAAGCGTGCACACACGTCGCAGACGTCGTCCTCCCACGTTTCATCGTCTTCCTCTGCAGCGGCGCCTTCTCCCGGCGCGTTCCCTGAGTTTGACAAGGAAGAGGCGGCGCGACTCGAACGGATCGCGCGGCTCGCAGAGGAACGCGCCGCCCAGCGAGCGGCCGAACGAGCGTCGACTACTGAGGCGCCGTCGGGTGCTGCGCTGATCAGTGGTGCGCGTAGTAGTGGCGTGCCGCTCAAGCTGGACGCCAGCGCCAACAAAGAGGAGCCGGACACGGCGAGTGAGCCGACCAAACTCAAAGTGCAGTTCCGCTCCAAGGCGCAGCGCCAGCAGGACGCACTCGCGCGACTTGAGGCCAAGCGACGCGAGATGGACGAGCAACGGCGCCAGGCCGACGAAGCGAGGAAGCAGTTTCTGCACAAGCAGCGCGAGGACGCGGACCGTGCGCGCGACGCGCGACGCCAGGCGGCGGCTGCTGGGCCGTCGTCCCGCCACACCAACGACCGGGACCGTGGTCGAGGCGGCCGACATGGTGGGGGGCGGGACGACCGATATTCCTCGTCCTCCAAGGCAGCTGCGCCATCATCGACGTCGCGCGACGCACGTCCGTCGGCCACGACAGAGACGGCGGGCAGTGGTGCAAAGGATCCCGTAGATTTGCTAAGCGAGCGCGAGAAGCAGGCGATCAAGGACAAGTACCTGGGCAAAGTGGCCCCCAAGAAGAAAGTCGTCAAGGCGAGCGAGAAGTTTGCCAAGAATTTCCAGTTCGACTGGAACGCGTCGGAGGACACCAGCGCAGACCTCAATCCGCTGTACGCAAAGCGGCTGGACGTGAATCTGCTGTATGGGCGTGGCTACCGTGCTGGTGTGGACATGCGTGAGCAGCGCAAGCACAACTCGTACTTGAATGAGCTCGCGGAGAAACGGCAGCGTGAGCAGCGACTCGCAGATGAAGCCAGTGGCACGATGACCAAGGAGCAAATCGAAGAGCGCCAGCGGGACCGTGATCGGGCGATGCGATCGATGCAAGACCGTGAACGGGAGCTCGTGCGTGAGATGGCGAACCGCGAGGCACAGACCATGGGTACCCACTGGTCCGAGAAGAGTCTTGATGAGATGCGCGAACGTGATTGGCGTATCTTCCGTGAAGACTTTGACATTACGATCAAGGGCGGCAAAGCGCCCAACCCACTTCGTAAATGGGAAGAAGCGCAGGGTGTCCCCGAGGCAGTGTTCCAGGCCATCCGAGAGTTGGGCTTCGAGCGTCCGTCACCCATTCAGATGCAGGCTATCCCCATTGGTCTCCACCGACGTGATGTGATTGGTATCGCCGAGACAGGTTCCGGTAAGACCGCGGCATTTGTGATTCCGCTGATTTCCTATTTGTACAGCTTGCCGCCAACGATGATTGCACGTGCACCGGAGCAAGGCCCTCTTGCATTGATCATGGCTCCCACACGAGAGCTGGCGCTCCAAATCGAACAGGAGGCTATCAAGTTGTGTAAGTTCACAAAGGTCGGCATGCCCGAAAAGCAGCACGCAATTCGTACTCTGTCAGTCGTTGGTGGTCAAAGCATTGAGGACCAGGCGTTCAAGCTGCGCGAAGGTATCGACATCATTATCGGAACACCGGGTCGACTGATGGACTGTTTAGAAAACCATTACTTGGTGCTGAACCAGTGCAATTACGTCGTGCTGGATGAAGCTGATCGAATGATCGACATGGGTTTCGAGCCGCAGGTGGTGGCTGTGCTTGAAAACATGGGCTCGTTGCTGAAGTCTGAGAATGAAGAAGAAATGGAACAGCAATTGTCACTTGCTGGCGCCGGCAAGGATCACCGACTGCGTGTGACGACGATGTTTAGCGCGACAATGCCACCGGAAGTGGAGCGACTCGCGAAGACTTTCCTTCGCCACCCGGCAATTGTCAAGATTGGGGATGAAGACTCGGGCAAGAACAAGCGCATTGACCAGCGTGTGATGTTCATGAACGCGAGCAAGAAGCGCTCCAAGGTCATTGAACTTCTTAGTTCGATTCTGTCTGGCCAGCCTCGCTCACGAAAGGAGAAGGCAGGAGCTGATGCGCAAAAGGTTATCGTGTTTGTGAATGTGAAGAAAGAGTGTGATAGTGTTGCGAAGCATATTTCGTCCAGCGGATTCCGCGCGACTATTCTGCACGGTGGCAAGTCCCAAGACCAGCGTGAAGAGAGCTTGCAGCAGTTCCGCGAAGGCTATTGCGATGTGCTCGTCGCGACTGATGTTGCTGGTCGAGGTCTCGATATCCCAGACGTCACTCACGTGATCAACTTTGACTTGCCGTCCAAGATCCAGGCCTACACACATCGTATCGGTCGTACGGGTCGTGCTGGCAAGGATGGTGTGGCCATTTCGTTCCTCACCGACGAAGATGAGGAAGTCATGTACGATCTCAAACAGTATCTGATCTCCACCGACATGCCAGTGCCGTCCGAGCTTGCGAACCACCCGTCGGCGAAGGCTGCGTACGGTGTGCGCGACGAGAAGGGTAACGTCATTGCCAAGTCCAAACGTGACACTGTTATCTTTGCGAAATGAGGTGAGTAGTGATACGAGGATCCTGCTTTATATAATAAAAACCGAGTGGGTGTATCGCAGGCAAGTGTGTCCCATCCAGCTCAACACCAATGGCTTGACCAGGACTTGATGCTATCCCAAACTGGTAGTGCACGTCGGCAGTTGTAGGGGAAGTTGAGGGGGGGGATGGGTTCGTTGCTCTAAAGTGCTTGACGGAGTTTAACTGATTTCTATGGAGACGCCCAGGTGGTGCGAGTCGCTGTCAAAGTTGCGGATATCCATCTGCGCTGACACGCGTGTCTTGAGGTGCTTAGAGGTCTGCCACTCGTACGCTCCAATGAATACGCCATCGGATCCGAGCGAGCTCGCGACCCTCTCGTTGTCGGAGACGTCGTACCTCGACCGCAGCCGCAACGTCTTGCTCTCTTTCCGAGCATCGTACGAGAACTCGGAGCCGACGAGCAGCTCCGGACTCACGGCCTGGGCCACACACAGCTGTACCTTCTTGCCCTTATCCGTCCTGCAGCATGCAACATAAGCGTTGTGAGCGTGCGTATTCCACCAGGATACACGACATCAACGTACACTTCGAGCAGGGCGGCAATGTCGTCGTGCGCGTAGCTGGACGCGAACTTGAGCTCCGTGACGCGGCCGAGGCGGTCGCTGTGGTCCAGTCCGACGTCGTACGCACCAAGCACACCCACCGCAACGTCCTAATCAATAACCGGTCAGTCGGTGCTGATTGTTCTGTCCAGGATACTTCACTCTAACGTACCCCGAGCTTGGCGCCGCACGTGGCCTGCAGCGTTGGCCCATTGACTGCATCAATCTTGACGCCAGCAAACACATTGGGATCTCGGTAGTCGCAACCGATCCGCGCAAACGACGCGGGCATCTTCTCCGTGGCCGACTCATGGGCCTCAAGTGTGAACCGCACGGCCTCGCTCGCTTGCAAGTGCGCCTGCAGCGCCAAGTGGCGCTCCGAGCTTATCCGAAGACTCGAGCAGATCATCGGATTCAGTTGGCTCTCAAACACCAGTGCCGAGGCCACGCCGCGCTTGACACCGCGGTGGAAAAACGGCGACACGACCTGCGTCTGCAGCCCGACCCGTGAGCCGCTCGGCGTCGCAGCGGAGACGGTCGCGGCATGGCGCGAGTGGTCCGCCGGCTCGAGCGGCTCCTTGAATACGCGGTGCTCCTCTAGAAAATCGCTGTAGAGACAGCTGCTGAGCCCGCGACCGGCCGCGTGCCGCACCGCCATCGTTGGGCAGAGAGGAAGGAGGTCGAGAAGGATCGGTTTGCTGGTGGTGGGCGTGTCGTGGGGGACATGCATCATCCAATCGATCGGTGGAGAAGAGAGTACTCTTCATGCCACCAATGGATCCGAGCGGTCGGGATAGGTACCCTGTCTGTCACTAGAACCACCGAAACGTACCCCACCACTCGCGATTGCGCAAAATAATCCATTTCGATTGGATGAAATATCATTCGGTAATCATCCGAGCAGCTCCAATTGGAGATTATGGAAGTGATCCACTTGAGGGTCGACGCTGAAATTTTGGACGTGCAGCGGATCTCCCTCTCGTCTCCGGGCACTTCAATTGGCGATTCGCCTCGTTCCCCCCCAAGCACCAGCACCACCTCAAAATGACCTCGGACTCGGCGGTGCTTTTCGTGGGCACCTACACGCAGAAGCTGGGCCACGTCGACGGCAAGGGCAAGGGCATCTACGCGTTCTCGCTCGACCGCAAGACGGGCCAGCTCGCGCCGCTCGCCGTGACCGAGAACGTCGGCCACAACCCGAGCTACATCACCACCTCGCGCACGACGCTGTACGCCGTGAACGAGACCAACGCGCCGTCGCAGGAGGACGCGACCAAGCCCACGGGCTACGTCAAGGCCTTTGCGATCGGCGCGAACGGCACGCTGCGGGAGCTCAACAAGCAGGAGGCCGCTGGTGCCGACTCGTGCCACGTCGCGCTTTCGCCGTCGGGCGAGTTCCTCACGGTCGCCAACTATAGCGGAGGCAACCTGCGCTTGTTTCCAGTGAACAAGCAAGACGGGACGCTTGAGGCACCCACGGACATGCATGCGTTCTCGGGCGCGAGCCTCGCGGTGCCCGATCGTCAGGAGGCCGCTCATGTGCACAGCACGACGTGGACCCGTCGTGGCGATGGTACCGACACGCTGATCGCGGCCGACCTGGGCAACGACGTCGTCGCACAGTTTGTGCTCAACAAGACCACCCAGAAGCTTGAAGCCAACGGCGCTGTGGCGTTTGCGAAGCGGCCAGCGGGTAGCGGCCCACGCCACTTTGCAGTGCACGCGGGTCTGCAGGTCGCGTACGTGCTCGACGAACTGTCTAGCACGGTGGGCGTGCACCCGATCGATGCCGCCACGGGTGCGCTCTCGGTCGAGGGCATCCAGACGATCTCGATGCTGCCGGCGGACTTCAAGGGCCAGACGCTCGGCGCCGACATCCACGTCTCGACGTGCGGCAAGTTCCTCTACGCGTCCAACCGCGGCCACGACTCGCTCGCGTGCTACCGCATCAACGCCGAGAAGAACGGCACGCTCGAGACCATCGGGTTCGTGTCCACGCGTGGACTCGCGCCGCGCTCGTTCCTCATCGACGGTTCGCTCTTGCTCGTCGCGAACCAGAACTCGGACACGATCCAAGTGTTCCAGATCGACGCGCAGACCGGCGAGCTGACATTCACGGGCCACAGCATCGAGTGCCCCACGCCCGTGTCGCTCTCGATCGTGCCCTCGGCCTAGAGTAGCGTCCTGTTTTCGGTCAAGTAGGACGCTATTTTTGCAAGGCGAAACTCTGTAACATGATTTCGTTTGCTGCATTTTCCGTCTTGCTGCCATGCCTCGTGTCGCGTCGCCTCCGCTGGGTGTGTGGTCCGTCGAGGTCAATGACGCTCGCGTGACCGCACTGGGCGGTGCAGCCACGCTGGCAGGCATCGCCGACAGTGTCTCGCCCATCACGCAGTGCTTCCGTCGCGATCTGCTCGCGTTCTACAAGGCCGCCGGACTCGTGCCGCATCCGCAGCTGCTGCCGTTCCACCCAGATGAGGAAGATCCGACCACCAACGGTGAGCTGCTCCACCCCAACCCAAACGAAAAGATACCGCCAGGCATCGTGTTCGACCTCGCAGAGATAGATACGCTGACAGTCAAGAACTGGCGACTCGACGACGGCAGCTTTGTGGGGCTTTGCTTTGCATTGCAACACTGTCCAAAGATCCACACCGTCATGTGCGTCCCCGTATGAAATTTTCGTGATACCACTGCCCTTACTGACAACCATGTCCTTCGCCTAAGATTTTTCAACGCACAGCTGCGTGCTGACCAAGTGGAGACACTCTGCCGGCTCATCCCACAAACTTCTGTCACACGCTTCCACTTGGACTGGAACAGGCCATCGTTGGATGCCGATGGCACTGGTTGCGTCGTCATTCCGCCCCCGACTGTCTTCACCGATCTCTTGGCACCGTCTTCCAATGTCTCGACACTATCGGTGCGCCGATGCGGGCTTCATCATGAGCATGCCATCGCGATAGCACATGCTTTGCGTTCAAACCCCGCTCTTGAGCTGTTGAACCTCTTCGATAATCCGTCGATTGGTGATGAAGGCGCCCTGGAGCTCGCCTATGCGTTGCCCTTCAACACGTCGCTCAAGTCGCTGTCTTTAGGCAACACTGGACTCTCTGGGGCAGCTGCTCGAACGCTCGTCGAAGTGGTCGGTCCAAAGTACGTGGCCCCACCGGCGCTGCTCAAGTTGCTTGAGGAGGCCGAACCACGCATCCAAGCCGAGCTAGACCACGCCAAGAAGGCCAAGAAGAAACTCGACCGTGCCGGTGCGATCCTGAACTTGGGACTTCCCGTGCTAGAGACGGTCGATGGTGTGGAGTACGCCGTCGGCAATGCAACGCTCGAGGATCTGGTGTTGAGCGGAAACGAAGCCATCAGCGACAGCGACGTCCACGCCATGAATACAATGGTGGAGACCCACCACCCAGCGGCAACTGAGACCCACTTGAAACGTATCAAACTGCAGCGCATCGCAGCACTCAAGCCACTAGCAAGCGGACACCACCATAGCAACATATTGTCGTCGATCTTGCAGCTTTGACAGAGAGAAAATACATCTTGGACCTTGCACACAATCCTTTAGTTCCCTCACGAGGCCTTGGTGTGGTGGTGCAGGCTCGTCTCGGTCACCAGCTCACTCGAGATCGTGCAGTCTTCCACGCGCTCGAGTGCGACGAGCGACGTCACAAAGGGCAGCGCGACTTGAAGCGCGAGCGCGAGCAGCACGACGAGCCACGCGATGAGCACGAGCGTGTCGCGTGGGAACGCCTCGAACAGCATCTCCTCGACCACGATGTTGTACACGCAGACCCGCTGCGCGAGATCCAGCACGGGCGACACACCTTCTACGTCGCCACGCACCGAGATCTCGACGATAAACTCGCCCTGCTGGATCGTCCGCTCGGATCCCTTCTCGCCGTCGTCGTCGCCACCGGGCAACTCGTCAAACCGGAACGTCTCTTCGCGGTGCTGCTGCGACGCACCGACGACACCGTCGAACGGCAACTGGGGGCGCCATTTGCGGAGCAGTTCCTGTGGGAGCAGCCGTAGCTTTTCGGTGTTGAGCATCCGGCGCGGCACTTTGCGGACCACGTTGCCGTTCGCTGCGGTGGTCGTGGGTTTGAGCAGCAGCTGACGCACGTCCACGCTGAACGACGTCGGCAGGCTTGCGGGGTACGAGATCTTGAGATCGTAGACCTTGTGCGGGTCGAGATCATGCACGTGGTAGAGCTGCACGTCGCCACAAATGTGCTTCTCGAAATCGCGTGATTTCTATGGATACAGGTGCACAATCTCGTCCGCAGTGGCACCATTGGATAGCGGAAGGAAAGACGCATGGAATGCGACCAAGCAAAGCAGTAGCAACGCACGAGATGGCATCGAAATACGCGATGGGCGCCGACGTTGGAAAGAGCGTCGGGGCTCCATGAGGGTACCGGAGGGAGAACACCGGTGGGTTGGCAACCCATCCCCACATTCCGTGCCTGAACTGAATGGTTACACTTGTCTAACTGTAACAGTTTTAACTGTGGCGGTTAAGAACTTGATACAGCTCCGATTAAATACGAATACAATCCCACGAAAATGGCTACACTTTAGAACTAGGTCTGCATCTTGGCACGGAGTACGAGTTGGACGACGCGTGCGTCGCTCTCTACCGTCCCGGTCGGTGTCCCAGATGACGCAGATGCTCCTTTACCACCTCCGCCAGCCGGTGGTGCAGTGGTGGTGGTCGCGGAGACCGTCGGAATCGGCCGCCAGAGCGCACCACCACGAAGCGTGCACGTGACGCGCACCTGAATCCACTGCGACACGACCAGCTCTGCCTGCTCTGTCGCGGTCGTCCCATCGTGCAAGGTATTCCCACCGCTTGTTGACGCTGGTCGGTGGTAGGTGATCTGGATGGGGAGCTGCTGAGCCGGAGAGACGGATCCTTTGGCTGGTTCGATCGTGAACAGCTTGGTATAGTGGGGCTTCTCCTGATTCTCTTCAATCACAAACTCATACGATCCGGCTGCAGCGCCACTTGCAGCAGCCGCTCGCTGAGCGGATGCGTCGTCGTCGCTTGCTGGTGGGAGTGTAGCCCCCACGAAAACCGATTTCGTTTCTGATGGTAACGTGTCGCACTCAAACACGACCGTGAGCGGGGCGGGGCCTTTCTTGAGTCCGGGCGCTGCCAGCGCCACGTTGAAAAGACTCCCGGCAGCAGCGCCACCGCTGAACAAACTTGACAGGTTCACTGACGGCGGCACATCAAACATATCTTCCACGGGCGGTGCAGCGAAAAGCTTCGGTGGTTGGTGCGGGTTGAACACATAGACTTGATTCTCCCAGCAGCGGCCCGAGAGTGAGAGCACGTGACGTTCAGACTTGTTGGGTACTTGAATCAGATACTCGTGGTGGTAATGGTGCGGCCGCTGGTGGTCAGGAAAGAACAACACCTTCACAGTGAGTGTAGCCTGTGCTGGAATGGTCGCTTCGCTCGGCGAGAACGTGAACACGGGTAGACCAGCACTTGTTGTCGGCATGGTATCAGAGTCCGACAACGGCACAATGGCGAGCTGCAGTGGAAATCCGCTCGCATTCGTGAGCTGCAGCTCACTGTAGGTTCGACTACGCGCCAGCACGTCCTTGAAGTCGATCACGCCATCTTCGGGGTGGATACGGAGACTGGGATTCACGCCCTCACCGCTGAGTGCCACGCGAATGGTGCCAAGCTCAGGACACGACAGTTCCAGCTCATCCTTGTAGAGCAGCGGCGTGAGAGGTCGAAACTCGACCTTTACAGTATGGGTGCCTCCACGTCCAGCGATCGCTCGTTGGATGCTGTTGATCACACGGAATCCACCGAGCGCGTGCAGCGGTCGACTACGCAGCAGCACATCGTACTCGCTTCGGTTCGTGAAGGTGAGCTCACGCACGAGTGTCTGGCCTATCGCGACCTGGCCAAAGTCCAGATCGCTTGGAATCGCAAACAATTGGGCTTCGACCACTGTGGTTTTCACTTGGAACGCGACTAACGATCCATGCTGGCGAAAGCAAAGAATGCTCCACGTGTGATGAACGCTTCGCTCTTCTGCTGGGATCCCTCTGGTTGCCATCCACGGAGGCGAGTGTGGCGTCCCGGTTAGCACGGCGCGCACATTAGAGGAAACGCTCGTCTTGTCACATCGACTGGCATTCACCGCGATGCTGTGTGCCGGTGTCGTTGGTTGCCCTTCCACTGATTCTGTCAGCTCTCTTGTGGTGTACTCGCTCGTAACCATCTCGAACAGCGCCTCCGTGGCCGTGAATTCTAGCTCCACACGGACACTTCCGCGAGCTGGAATGGTCGCGACGGACGGCGTGACACGCAGCACAGACTTCGCCTCGGGAGGTACAACCAACTCCATTGTCTGCGTCTTGTCACTGTTGTTGGTGCAGGCGATGCTGTAAAGCTGCATTTGCCCCAGCTGTGTAGCGGCAAGCTGCACAACCGAATGGGAAAACACGAGCGGCGTCGCGATGCACTCACCTGTGACTGGGATCGTGTACTCGTCATTCATCGTTGTACGGCATACCAAGCGACTCGCGAGCATCGTTGCACTGGCATTTGGGAGATAGACCACACGAATCGTCTTGGTTTCGTGAGGGAGCATCGTCGCGACGCCATCATCGGCCGCGTTGGACGCTGTCGTGGGGTTTTCGAGCCGTAGCTCAGGCGGCAGCTTCACGAACGCAATGCGCTGCGGGAGTCGAGACGTGTTGGTGATCTCCAGCGTGTGGCCGACACTGTGGCCCAATGTGCATGGGCCAAAATCTAGCCACTTCTGGGAGAATGACAGCTCTGCCGACGTGAGGCGAGCCATGAGCACGAAAAAAACTGGGACAACCTGGTCTGGGACGATGATCTGGATGGGGACCGCAATAAAGCCTGCTGTGGCGCTGCCAAACCCCTTGGCTTCTAGTCGCTTCCAGATATCTGTACTCGGCCGGAACTTGATCTGTAGTGGAAATGTACCGCAGTTATCTTGCGTTATTGGTGTCGATGGACCGGACGAAGCACCTTGTACGTAGCCCATATTCGGATTGAACTCAACACAACCGTCCAATGCCTTGGGGACGCGAATTTGCATCTTGAGCGCCACGCTACCTCGGTTGCAGACGACCAATTTCTGGCGGTAGAGACGATCAAACAGGCAGCAGCGAAAGTCCAGCTCCGGTTGCGCAACGAAAATCGGTACTTGGGTCGCGTGCGCATTCACAGTGATGACCATCGGTGCCAGTAGCTGCACGGACCAAAATGCCGAGCGGTACGATGCCGTCGCCTGAGGGAACTCGACGACAAAAATCTCATTGTCGATATCCATAGGTGATGCTGGTGCAAATGTGAACGCAATCGTGGTGCTCGTGTAGGCACCAACCGATCCGGAGTGGGTGTGACGAATCGGTGTATCCGCGCCGTCCGGCTTGAATATGGTCGCTGCACGGGCTTGCTGTAGAATGATCTGCTCGGCATCCGAGTGGGGTACACGCTGTGCCATAAACGGCGCTGCCGTATCGCCTTGAAGAGACACACTCGACGCTGAGTTGGACAGACCACCACCAATTGTATCTGCTTGTTCATCGTCTGCTTTCATTTGACGATGTTGCATTTCGAAATCTTTCTCATCGGCTGACACGCGCTCGCCGATTGCGTCAACGTGTACCTCTTGTTGGCTATCCTCTGGTGACACCGTTGTTTCCGTGTGTACTTCACTAACCGAAGAACTTTGCTCGTTTTTTTCACTGGATCCCATCTGACTCGCGCTGCTGTCGGCAAGTGCATCCTCCAACCCAATCGGGTCACCTGTATCTTCGTCCAATTCTGGCACGGTTTGATCATGCGATGTCCGCGCTTGCGGTGCTCGCCGTATGCGGAACTCCAATGGCAGCGCGCCTTGGTTCTCTAGCTTAAGAGTGAGTGTTTGCTTCTCACCGGCTACGACGGCCTTGAACTCGAGTATACGTGTCTCCATCACGGGCACGGCCTTCTTGCATGTACATCGAAGTGGAATAGAAAATGCACCTGTCTGAGCAAGTGCCGGGAGAACCGTGTCAATGTCGCGGGCCTGGATCGCTGTAAAAGTAATGGAAATTCGGCACGACATTCCCGCTGACAGTCGTCCTGGTTTTTCGAACTTGATCTCGAAGAACTCTTTGATGCTATCATCCAGATCGAGCAGCTTGAAGTGGTTGAACGTATTCGACACATTTGTCAGCGTGAAAGCTAGCGTCATCGGCTCGCCCACCTCAAAGTCTTTGAACCAAATCTCGGGGGGATCAGCCAGAAATGCCCGACCCGTAAATTCTTTGCCCCACACAATTTGCTTTTGGATGATGTTGGTCTTCTGCTTTTCTCGCGCCTGCTCCAGCATGCGCTGCTCCAGTACGCTGCGTCGTGGCTTCCCAAAGCCCTTCTTTGGTTTTGTTGGTTCCATTCCATCGGCCGACAAGGACCTCGTGAGTGGTGGTAGTGGACCTCTCGGGTCCTTCGCATCACGCTCCACCATCGCGTGGTTCAAATCTTCAAGCTCCTGGCCTGGTATGAGGACTGCTGTGGCGGTTGGTACGAAACCAGGTGATGAAGCTCGGTCTGCGTCGTTGTTGTTGCTGCCAGATCGCGGCAACAGCGTCGGATTGGGTTCTGCCCCAGGCGAATCTCGATGAGCTCGTTTGCGAAGCACTTTGTCTACAATGCGGTGACGCTGCTCGGCGGAATGCACAAGGTTCTTCCCGAGCCCGAAGCTACGGTCTTTAATTGTGGTCTCTTGCGAAGGATAGAGTCGGAACGCCTTGCCTGTTGGATCCATCGTCTCCTTCCCCGTCCGTGACACCAAGTACTGCTTTGTACGCTCTTCAACCGCCCCGTGTCCCATTTCTTGCTGATACTTCTTCTCGTACGCGCGCTGCTCCTGTGCTATCCGCTCCTGTCGCTGCATCCACACTTTCTCGACCTCGAGGTGCTTGAGGATGGACTCTTGCTTCTCTTGAATGCGGTGCTCGATCTTCCCACGCTCTTTCGCCGCAACGTCTCGCACATTGCGTGCACGAGCTACCTCGTACGGATTCAAGCCTTGGCTGAGCAGCTCATCAAACCGCTTGGCATCTTGGTGCTCACGGTCTTGGACTAGCCGATTCGACTGAGCATTGCGAGACTGGATCGCCGATGCCGACTTGTCAATCGAGTCCTTGAGTGTCAAGATCGCATTTACGCGGCCACTACGTTCGGCTTTGTCGAGCGCGACCATCTTCGTGAGGTACTGACGATCAGCTTTGAACGACTCGTGGAGCCGAGCGTGCACGGCTGACCGAGGCGGCTGAGGAATGCCTTCGTCCCCATACTGCTGGTTATCCGTCGAGCCATTAGCACGGCTAGCTTCATGGGGCTCGGATCGAGATGGTGCCTGCATCGGTCAAGGCGTATCCGATAGGATGGTGGCTTGACCGGTATCCCATCCGACATGTGGAGTGGTCCAAAGAGGCGCGCGAAACGACGCCAAAGTTCCCCTGTCATCACATTGTGCGAACCTAACATTAGCCATTGCAATTGACCACCAACGACTGCCACCACAGCGAGAGTATTCGCTCCTCATACGACGAAGATCCCGTGATTCGCAACCACGCCGCCCACTTTCCCGAAACAAAATGCATTTTGCCAAGCGTTGTAAAGAAATGAGTAGCGTACATGAGGCTGCAGCTAGTGGGCGGGATGAAAATAATCAAACAATGAAGAACAGACTCGGAGATGCGTTGCCGGCCCCGTCCACATACGATCACACGGGTCACGGGGACAAACATCACCCACGGAAAACGTGGCCGTCTCCGTAGGTTGCTGGTGCGGGTCGCTGATCAGAGATCTTTCTGCTGACAGATGACAGGCGAGCTTAGTCGCGGCTCCTCCATCGCGTAGTCTACAGAATCTAGGGCAAATGCGTCACCCAACGTAGGGTACATGCCGTGCTTGTCGCCATGTTGGAGGTAGGCTGTCAGTGAGTCAAACTAAAGGAGCAGATGTCGGATCAGTAGGTGGAGCTAGCGGATGGACAAATGCACGCGACTCACCGATCCAGCGTAAAGAGCTTGTGACGTCTGAGAGCGTAGTTTATCTGCCGACTTCCACTGCAGTGGACCGAATGAAGTTGAGTCGACATCCATGTAATCGGCCTGGTCGATCCCGCTCGACGAATACGGCTCCAGAGCAGCAAGCTCTTTCGTCCACGTCGGCTGAGAAGGTACAGTTGCCATGGGTTCCTGCTTGAAATCACTTGAATTCGCGGACGCAAACAAATCCCTATCGAGCAGCTCCGTCGAGGGATCGTTCAGGCCCGATCCATGCAATTTCAATCCATCTTTCATATCCTCCCCAGCTACAAACGGTGGATCAAGCGAGTTCACCGCGAACGAATCGATCGCCACTCCCGAAAACGCGCGCTTCAGTTCGTCAGAACCCGAAGACTCCGCACCCACCGCGTCAAGCGTAGTTGGAAACTCCAGCTTGATCCCATCCATCGGTTCGTTTTCCGCGACGATAACGTGCGCGGCGATGCTGCCTGGTGGGCTGTCGTGGATCATCGACATCTTCTCCAGATGAGTCGTGAGGTACTGCGCGTCTTGCTGGCTCAGCCACTCGTCCTCAGGCTCGGGAAATCGGCCTCCCGATGACGACGCATACGACGACTCGGTGGCGTCTTCAAACGAGGTAGAGCCCACCAGTTCGAGCGTCGAGTCGCCCGTATCAGACGTGTCATAGTCGGCGAGTACCGACAAAATATCACTATCGATAGCCTCTTCCACGCTTGATACAGGTGAGTCCGAATGCTGGGAGTGAGCGATCGCGATCCGCCAGTCAAAAGCTGGACTGCCCATGGATCCCGTGGTCGCTGGCCCCATCGGAAACCCACGCAACGTATCCTCGCTCACGCTTCGGTCCATTGACGGTGGTCGGATGCCCTCCTGCAGCACAAACGGAACCATCGCGTCCTGCAGCGACTCCGACTTGGATCGGCTCTTGTTGCGTCGCAGTGGCGGTTTCCCTCCGCTGCGGGGAGTGCTCGCTTGGCGACTGCGCCTGGCCGCTTTGACTTTCGCTCCCGACGGCGTCGACTCGCCCGTGCTCGATGCCGAGGACGTGGACAACGACGACGGCGTTGCGAGTGCCCCGGGAGTGCCCGTGCCTGGTACAGAGAGAGGAGGTGGGGGTCCCGCGTACGGTAGACTGGAAGTGGAGAAGCTGATCGGCATCGAGTTGGACCGCGCGCGGAGCTGCTGCCGTGCCGAGCCGAGCGAGTGTGGTGGCGATGGAAGCATCGACGAAAAGTCGTTCGTGATCGTGTCGTTCTCTGGCACGAGCGAGGCGGCTGCGGCGGCAGCGGCGACGTCAAAGTTGTGGAGCGTGAGACCATCGATGCCTGCGGGTCGGATCGTGACGGTGCGGGCGCCACTCGTACCCGTGGGACGGCCGATCGCCCCTGGGAGGCCTCGTGGCGTACGGTGGAGTGGGAGGAAAAAGCTATTGAGCTACGAGACAAATGGAGATGAGAACAGATCGAGTGAGTACGCGTGTGGAGAACATTCTGGTTCTGTGTGGTCATGGAACAAACCAACGCCACAGGAGAACAAAATACAACGAGTGGGGACGCACCTGCGCGGCCTGGACGCCCGGCTCCGGACTCTGGTTCCGGTGCTTTAGACGCTGGTGCTGTGTGAGTGATCCTTCCGAGCCGTACGCCTAGAACGGATCCAGGTCGAAATAAGTTCTCCACCTCCTCGTTTTTGTTCCCCTCTACTCCGCACCTTGGTACAGCCCGGATACGTGCAAGGATACTTGCGATCGATCTGCGAGGCCGTGCGTCGGCGCCGCTTCTTACCTGTGCTGCAGGGCACAGGCACGGGTGTCTTGCCACCCTCCGCACCGATGTCCTCCTCCCCTACACTGCCAACGGACCCGACCGAGTGGGCGCGCGGCTTGGTCTTGCTTGTCGGGGGTAAGTTCGCAGTCTGGATCCGTAACTATACAAAGGCGTGGAACAATTCATCAGCTTCCGCTGGAACAAATGTTCTCCCCCGCTCAGAACAAACTACTACGCACGTCCTGCGATGCCTTGAACTTGGCCGCGCTTCCCTTGGTCGTTCCTTCAGCTTTCGCCTCCTCCTCCTCGTTGACCGCCTCGACCTGGTTGGACGGCGCCTCGTCGTCGCCGCTGTTGCCGCTCGACTGGGCCACATCATCCATGGCCACGTCCTGCGATGCTGGGGACGACGCCGCCGGCGACACCGACTCCTTCATGTCCATGCGTCTATGTAATGGCGCGCGTCTGCTGTCGCTCTCGCCTTCTCGAAAGCCGCGTACTCTGATTCACATAGTGGCATCCTCGTGAGTACACACCATCGAAGAGGGGACGGGAGGGGAGGAAAGAACGAAAGAACAGGGGCGTTTTGTCGCCCTAGCCCGGCACGCAGCCACCTGCGAGCAGACGCCGCGCCTGTAGCTGCGAAAGGGACGAGCGAGCCTCCACACCTCGTCCCGACCGCCGCTCCCACCTCCCCATGCAGAGAAACCCCATTCATTCACACTTACCTCCGTGAGGCCCGTTCGCAAACTGTCACCGCCTCCGCCTCCCGTAGACGCCAACGGTAATTGGGAGAACCGAGTCGTTATTTGTTCTCGTTGGTTTTTTGTTCTCTTTCCGATTTTCGATCTTGAGCAGCCGTACACACAGCAGACTGAGTTCTTTCCTTTGATGGCGAGTGCAAGTGTCGAGTCCGCCCGAACGAGATTGCAATTGCGGTTCCGTCAAAGAGGTCGGGCGTCGCCTCTCAACGTCTGTGTCGAGCGCGAGGCACGGGAATGATCGGTCGCTCTTCCTCCTCTCGCCTACAACACGCGTCTCCCTTCTTTCCCACGTTCGCGTTCTTTTCCTTGGCTCCTCCCTAAGTGTTTTTTGTATGGTCCCTTGTTCCTCGCTTCGTACGGGATCTTGTTCTTTTTTTTCGCCTTACTTGGCTCAAGAGATATGGTACGGGGCGGGGCTGATCTGGCACAAAAAAACAGTCAGATAACATCTGCCGCCATCAACATAGCAAACTGTAATACCAGCTTCAAGGCTGCGATGCCCCTGTTGAAGATGGGGGCCGTCCAGGGTGGATCCATCATCCACCGGTCTGTGAAAAGAGGTCGCCCTTCATCGCACACACCTCGTGCGGCTCCTGGTCTCGTGCACCTCTGTGATGATGGATGCTGGCCTGTGGGGCGGTGGCGTCATGGTTTCGTCGGCCGAATGTGGGTCTGGGAAACGGAGATCGGGTTGCGGTTCCGCCCAGACTGTACGGTATGGATCAGTCACGGTATTTGAAGTTGCAGCAAAACACCTCGAAGATGAGGTTCAATCCACAAGCTGTCGATGAGAACAACGAAGAGCAATCCAAAAGGACTGCTCGTCGAATATGGAGTCCCGTGCCCGGGCTGTTTCGCGCCGACCCTCGCATCGGCACCGACTAGAGGAGGCTATGTATGTACCTGCCGCGAACCCATCTGGATGAGGAAGCATTCCGCACTGCACCAGTGTCGTGCGTTCGAATTCTATTGATTGCTTCCATCGTGTGTGTGTTTTGGGTGGCCGTTTTGTTCCCACTTCGAGCTGGCCTTGTTCGATGATCGAAGTCTTTGGTGGCACCTCGCACGTAGGTCATTTAGGTACGTCGGGGTGGTTCCATCTCCGCCACTGAAAATGGATCCGATCCACCACCCGGCCGTCTCGCACGGTGATGGTCAATGGACGCCGCCTTCTGGTTACAGCCTGACGCCTCAACAGCCCGGAGGACTGATGGGGAGGAGGCATTGTCGAGATCACGCTGCGACAAAGCCGAGTCGTGGGTGTCGGGAACATTCCCACCCAACTGAACCGACCTGACGTGCTCCATCAAGCGACGTGGCCCACGTCGTGGGCGGGCACAGGTGTCGGATTGGGAATGCGAACACGAACAGGTGGAGACCAACCGCATCGTTCTCCGTACCAACCGCATCGTTCTCCGTACCGTACGGGAACGTACCGTAGACGTTACGGGTCTGTCGTTTGGAGAGAGTTTTGTCCGTCGGACAAAGCAGGGGGCAGTAATCTGCCAAAACGCTTTGGTCTGAACACACGCGGCCAGTGGTCGCGCAGCTGCGCATACGCTTGGCTCACGACTGGCGTCACTAGGCGATTGCCCACTTCAAGTAAAGACACGACACACAATTATCCTTGCGACGAACACGCCCAGCAAAGCTTGTGGCCGTCGGGCTGGATTCATCATGGTATGGATCTGCATTGCAGATTCTGCAACGAGCAACTGATCATGATCATGGACTCCATGATCATATTGCTCGTTACAGATCCATATCATCGTAGGGCGGTAGAACAGTTCTCGGTCAGAACTGCTCTCGTCAAGAACAATCTGCAGAACCGCAGTGGGTGGAAAACGTTTCTCTCGATTGGGCTGCTGCTCCTCGTTGCCGTCGTGTATCAGGCATCACACGGTGGGTGGAACAAACGCTCTGTACCGTAACCTACCCATGGCAACTTCAAGTGCTGCCTTTGTGCGATCGCCGTACTCACCAAGGTGGGTACACCTGCATGAATGATACAGTTTTACCTGGCCAGAGGGAAACCTCTTAAAACAGATCCCCGTCGTATTTGGTAGTACTCTGAACGCATATCCAGCCAATCAATTAATCGAAATATCATGCCCTTCCCATACAGATGAGTACCACCTTTCCGCCGAGGCCAGGGAATACTGTACATTCAATGTACCCACCTTGTGCAAGGGGATGGGTCCCAGTGTAGCCATCACGATTCTGTGGTGGCACGGGGCCCTTTCTGTGACCGCTTTGTTCGTGGTCTCCCCATGCCAATGGTGCACCTGTCATCACGCGAGGAAGTGACGCAAATGGGGCAGCAATGAGCGGTGTTGGGGCCGCTTTAAAAATGAGGAGGTTATACATGAACGGGGTACGCATTTATAAATGGCGTGGGTTGACGCTGCGTGGACATTGCTGGAGCTGAGTGGATGCTCCGCACCCACGTGTTGGTCTTGATGAGCCTCTTCCACGTGGATGTGGCGCTGCTGGATCTCCACAATGTCGACGAGGACGAGAGCGAGGGCGTGGCGCTGTGTCTCATTGAGCGAGTCTTTGCGGAGACCAATGCGCTCTATCGCCAGCACTGCCTCGCCAAGCAAGCCGTGAGCAATCCACGAATCGATACCTGAATCCCCTGTGGGGACATGAACTAAGACCGGTGTGTTGTCTCGAATAGGTCGCCTCTACAGCCGCTCTGCTCACGTCGAGTGTGTTGGACGCCGTCTTCTGTTCGCAACTCGCACACGAGACCAGCCTCGATCGGCACCGGTTCAACGCTGAGCCCAGTCCCACGCCCGAGACCAACGACCGTCACGCAGCACGGTGTCTACCTCATCGCAACCCCGACAAACCTGCGGCTGCTGGCTGTGCCGCCCTCCCTACACAGCGCACACGACTAGAGAGCCGTGCCGTGGATCGTTCAAGTATGAGTCTCGCACGAAAACGACTAAGCCCCGACAAGATAGATTCCCTTCCGCCCAAGTCGGCGACGGTCAAGATCCCACAAGCTATCGCAATTGCTGAACTTGTAGAGGAGGAAACCCCAGAGCAAAAGGCCTGGCGAATCAAGTGTCTCAAAGAACTCAACGGGGAGGCCAGAGGCCCGACAAGGCTTGGAGGCGCCGCGCGATGGACGACGTTTACCCGTCAGATCCCTCTCGCTGAGCCCCGCGTTGCAGTGGAGGTGGAAATCGTCGAGAATTCAACCCCTCAACTTCGCCAAGAGGTGTCTGGCGCGGCGTCGGCCAACGCAGTGAAGATGAAGTCGAGTTTGAACACATTCTCGTCCATTTCGACATCGCCCATGCGGACTGGAAGCGCGGCATCGTCGGTGGCATCTCGCACACCTACTTTGACAGAAACCAGTGCCTCCAAGCGGCCAAGTCTGAGTGGCGCTCAGTCGGTACCATCGTTTGGATCCGCGCCCCGCAAAGCCAGTGCATTGCAGCTCCACGACAGCCTCTCGCGAAATCGTTCGTCAGCAAGGGCCAGCCATGATCACCAACAAAACGGCGCGAGTTCGAGTATGTATGCAGAGAGTGATCCATGGCAATTTGAGCTACAGAAGTGGACACCACGCACGACAATGCGGAATAAGTTTGTGCCCGACATGATGGTTGCGAGTGCGTCGACCATTCCAACCACAATTTCGCTCGCAGCCGGTGTCGAGTTCGCGCACGGGGAAGCGGTTGTGAAGGGACCGGAACGACGCGAAAACGACCAGACGATGTCTCGGAAACGGTTTGAGGTAAGTGAGGTCCGGGTGAATTTGCTACACCACTCGGTAACTCGTGACGCTGTTGATCGTTGCTGTGTAGCTACATCAGCGGCTGGCCACCGATCAGTTGCTCCAAGAGAGTATGCTGCAGTCACCAGGATCGCCTTCGTCCTATTCATTAGCAGGTTCCAAGTCCCCACTCTCGCCACACCATCGACAAGCCTCACCCAGACCATACGAAACCGTGCCGCCGGATCCAGTGCCAGTGATGTCGCTTTCACCGATCGCCAAAACCGCTCTTGTGATTCCTCGCAATGTGAGTGTGGGTCCACATCCATTTTTTTCACCCACCGGAGTATGCTCACGTCGAGCTGTTTCCAACTGTAGCATTTAGCGCAATCTGCTTCTACCCCGTCACTCCGAGTGAGAAACCCTAGTGTGCGTAAGCGAGGCGAAGGATCTTTGAGCTCCAGCTCGTCTTCCCATCGACTGGTAACGGCTGAGGAGCTGGAGGCGATCCGAAAAGCGCGACCAAATAGTGCACTAGGTGAGGTCGTGGTGAGCACACCACGTCAAAAGGGTGCGCCCAGGGGTTTCGAAGGTACTCGACGACCAAAAACATCCACGACTAATCGCTCAGCAGCCTCTGCGTATCTGCGAGAGTTTCCCAAACCGCATGCCGGCACTATCCAGCTCAATGCACGCAAGGCGTCGGTCTTGGATCCAACGGAAGCTGATAGTGCACGGCAGAGATTAGCATGGATATCGTAATTCACGGACACTTCTCACCGCAAGATTCGATTTCCATTTGATCATGTACAGCGTCTATTGTATCAATGGGTTGAGGTCGTCCTCGCCGGGCACTTACACCGACAGCGCAGTGATTTGCTTCGGCGCCGAGTTCGTAGTCATCACGAAGCGTGTCGTCTCCCAAAAGAGCGACTGGGAACAGCTGCCATTGGTCTCCGCCAACGTATCACCGGCATCTTGTTGGAGGCCTAGGAACCTGCTAGAGCCGATCTGGGAATCGTACACGAGCTGTTCGTTCGCTCGGTTCTCAGCTGCTCGCAGGGCATTGACAGCGTTCCGCTGAGCGTAGAAATCGTGGAGCGCTTGCTGTGCCTTGCGTTGGTTCTCCTCGCGGATCACACGCTCGTACATCTCGACGTCGTAGCGCTGAGGAGCGCAGAGTCGTGCAATCACGGCTGGAGGTGCCAGCGGCTTCGGCTCGTACGTGCTGTAGAGTTTGCTGCGTTCTTCACTGCTTTTCGCTCGTGCGAGGTAGAAGTCACGAAGCATCTAGCCATGCCCACCGTCAGCTATTCGTGACCAACTACCAGTACCATCTCGCACCACAAATCAGGTCGACTCACCTCGCGCGCACTGCGTCGCCGGGGCGGAGTGGGCTGCATCACGGGAATCGGTGGTGCTTGTTCCACGGGAACCACTGGTGTCTCCGCCACGTGGGTCGATTCGGACACGTAGACGTCTAGCGCTGCCGTGATTGCATCCTGGAAGCCCAGGTCCAGCTCGATCTCGACCTGCATGTCCTCGGTCTCACTGGGGGCAGCAAGCTCTTCCCACTCGCCTTCACTGCGGTCATCACGCTCGTGGTCCACATCGTCGGCGTCCTCGTTCATCTCCTCGTCGTTCTCAATGTCGATGCACTCTTCGATGGACTCGCCGATCGACACGACATCGAAGCTACTATCCACGCTGTCGAACGAGGCGACGCGGCGCTTGGTCTGCAGCGAGAACGTCACGGCGCCGTCCATGGCGATGCGGTTGTGACTCGAGTGGCTTGGCCTCCACGGCGTTCTAACGAGTGAGAATAACGTGGGAGACGTGCAACACTGTTGCGGTACAGTACGTGGGTCAGCGGGCGCCTGAGGCACCAAGTGGAGCGGCAGAGATGGCGCGGAACAGCGCGAATTCAAATGAGAGGAGTTATCTGCGCTGGCTTGCTTGTCAAGAGTCCAGCTGGAAAGCGAACCCATTTGACACAGAGAATAGAATTACTGTATACATTCTGTAAAGTTCGAACTCAGTGCATTACTTAGTATTTGTATTGTGGTCAGCTCGACTCAGATCTCAGGACAGCTATTGATTTTATTAAATCAGTAATGTGCCTAAACGAAGTGAATACGGAATCCATTACATTGACTGGCCAGCTCAACGCTTCGCTTCGTCAACGAGGAAGTCGGTCCATAGCTCGTTGATGTTCTTGCCCTGTGCAGTTGATGCACGATCTCCACCTCCATTGGCAGAGGTTTCTTGGTTGTTAGCATTTCCAGACTGGATTCCGAAGATGGACGAGAACAATCCACCTCCCCCGTTCCCAGGGATGACGACATGGCCATCATCGAAGATGCCTGCGCGGTGCTTCTGCTCGTCTGTGAAGCTCATCATGCGAGACATGAGTTGCAATACTTCATGCTTCTTGTCGCTTTCAAGATACGACACCACAAGCTGGGCAGCAAGCTGCTTGTCGAGTACTGTCTCGGAGCTGAATCGTTTCGCTATGTTTTCGAGTGCCTAGATCAACAACGCAAGTTCAGCATTCTCTGTCCGAAACACGGCCAAAACACACTAACCTCTCGAAGCTGGTCGCATTCTTGAGTACGCTTCGAGAGCACCTCCATCACTCGGCGAAAATCATCTTCCGATATTGAGCCAGTGTTGCTGGGTGAAGTTGACTTGGTATGGGAAGCGCGACGTGCATCCTCCACTTCCTGCTCGAGTTGTAACAATCTTTCTCGCTACAGTAGAGAGAATAAGAACAAACGTCAGATACTGGCAGAACAGCAAATTTCGCGCAATGCGTACCTGTTGCTTATAGTCGACACGGAACTGGAGGAGAACTTTGTCAAGTGCATCGAGTTCCGTCTGCAAACGTTCCGCATCTTGCACGGCCACAAGTTTGTCAGCTTCGCATGCTGCCAGGCGTGATCGTAGATCATACAACATTTGCTGCTCTGTAGAAAGCACTTGAGCCTCAGTAGTTGCAACAAGTTGGGCTTTCTCCTCTTCCGTTTGCTTCTTGACCGCTTCAGCTTCCTCCAAAAGCTCCAGGTAGCCTTGTTCGTACTCCTGTGCACTCTTCTGAAGCTCACGTACACGTGCCTCCAGTTCCGTATTAGCAGCTTCTAACTCGACAGCCTGCTCACACCTTCGTTGTAGCTTTTTCAGATCCTGTTGTTGTGTTCGGCAAACTCGCTCCAGCTCGTCAGCCTACGCAAACATTGCAAGTCAGTCTGATCTACACGTAAACCACCTTCCCTCACTAACTGCGACATACCTCCGCATGAGCGTCTTCCAATTCTTTACCGAGCTGCTCGAGTGTGTGCTTGAGTTGGTCCTCGCTCGCTTGCAAACTCGCAATCGCTCGATCACGCTTAGCTACCTCCGCCATGATCTCCGACTCTCGACTTGCCAGTGATGCGTCATTCTTTTGCTTGCTTGCCTGTACACCAGAGAGCTGAGTCTGCAGAGCTGAGATTGTCTTCTGATTCTTATCGTCTCGGTCTGTAAGAGACTTTAGCTGTTGCTGTAAGCTCGCGATCTCTCGTGCATCGTTTTCCCCCTTCGATAGCCGATGACTCAAAACCCCGAGGTTGTTCTGCACGCTGCTAGAAAATGTTTCGCTCTTGTCAGCCATCTCGATACGTTGCATCTTGAAAAACGAAACAAGTGTGGCGTGGAGCTTCTCCAGCTGCGTTTCGCTGGTTTCGATCCGAGCTCGCGTGGACTCTGCGAGCTCCAAAAGTTGAGCAGCAACAGCAGCGTCTGTTACTCCAACTTCGAGACTCTGCCTTTCTCTCGCTGGTGTACTTTTGGACAATGTTAGCGCTGCCTGTACGAGTGTCGGAAAGACTGTAGGGGCCACCGTGGTCTCACACGTGGCTTTATATTCTTCGCTCAGCGTCGAACGACTTGCCGCTCGCTCCTCACGCAGCGTAGCTTCCAGCACACCGCATTGCACCTCCAGCTCCGACACTCGTTTTTGTAACGTTGCAATCTCTTGGGTCGTTGCCGCGTCTTGTGCTGCAGTCTGCTTCTCTCCCATTGCAGCCAGCTTGAGCGCGTCCAGCTCCTTCTCGAGTCGAGCAATCTGGTGCTCCTGTGAATACACAATCGAAACTAAGAGATGCCCACCTTTACCCCACGTTGGATCCAGGTCGTTCTCCCACCTTCTCCGTTAGTGCGGTTGAATTCGCTTTTATGTCACCTCCACCACTCCCATTGCCTGCCTCCAGCTCTCGCACCTAGAATCCCCATTGTCAGTTCAGGCATCGCCAGTCATGTCACACTTCCTCTCCACGCACCCGCTGCTCGAGCACTTCGTTCTGCTTCTTCTTCTGCAGCAGCGCGCGCTCCAGCTCGTTAATGTACCGCTCCTGATTGTCGTCGTCGTCCACGTCCGCAGCTTTCTCCACGCGCGCGCTCTCGCCGCTCGTGGGCGCCACAATATTCGTGAACCGCGACCACAGCTCGTCCCCCACGTGTGCGTCGCCATCGTGGTCGCCGTCCTCGCTGGGTGGCGCCACGATCTCGGCCGCGTACTCGGTCAGCCGCGACCACATTGTTCTTCCTTTGTGTGTCAACCGGCTGCTTCAATCCGCGAGCATCGTTAAGTACGCATTCCGGCTAAGTACGCTTCCATTGATCAAAATGGCATCCGCAAGCAAGGGCGTGGCGTTGGTGACGGGCGGTAGTCGCGGCATCGGCTTCGCGGTCGCGCGTCAGCTGCGGCGCAACGGCTGGCGCGTCGCGCTGACGTCGCGAGAGCTCGAGCGTGCCGCTGCCGCCGCGGCGCGAATCGCCGAGGAGCACTACGGAGCGTTGACGACGGAAGTGATGCCGGTGGCGTACGAGGCTCCGAGGCGCTTCTCGTCCGCGGGCAGCGACACCGCGGCCTCGCTCGTCGCGCAGGTCACCAAGGAGCTGGGCCCAGTGCGTGCGCTGGTGAACGCCGCGGGTGTGTCCAAAGACAGCTTGCTGTTGCGGCTCAAGCCACTTGAACTCGAGGAACTCCTGCTGACCAATCTCGTCGGACCGATTGAACTGAGCAAGGCCGTCGCCAAGAGCATGATGCAGCAACGTGCAGGTAGCGTAGGTATGTGTGGTTGTATAGGCCGCTGTCGTGTACTCATGCAGCAGGAGCGTAGGATCTATCGTCAACATTGGCAGCGTCGTCGGCTCGCACGGAAACACAGGACAAACGGCCTACAGCGCCTCCAAGTCGGGTCTGATCGGTGTCACACGTACGCTCGCGAAGGAATTCGGCAACCGCAATATTCGGGTCAACTTGGTTGAGCCAGGATTCGTTGATACGGATATGACAGCCACAATGGTGGAAGCTGCAAGAGATCGTGTGCTGCAGAACATCCCGCTTGCTCGACTTGGACATCCCGACGAGGTCGCCAAACTCGTCGCATTTCTTGTGAGCGATGACGCATCCTACATCACGGGACAGTGCATACGTGTAGATGGGGGACTCGTGCTGTAAGTGCAGCGGCAGCATACATGACGTTCGTCCGAGAGCACGTTGATTACGGACGATTGTTACTCGCACTCGAGTTGAAAAGAGGCGCAGGTTTGACTTCACCAATGCCTTGGGTTGACGGGCGGTACGAGTACACCTGAGGATGTGCCGATGACCGTCGATGGTGCGCGATCTGAGCCTCATTGATCTCCTTGTTGAGCCACGTAATAACTACGAATGAATCATGTCAGTGTGTCTCCAACAATTATCGTGTCATATCGTACTGCATACTCACCTTTCTGGTTTGATGCCAGGAGCTCGTTGCTCTCTTCGAGTTTCGTGGTCAACTCACGCACACGATCTTTAAGTGCAGATATTTGATCGTCCCGTTTTCGCATGTCGTCGCGCATTGCTTTCAACTCGCTCATTGTCTCGTCACGCTCTAGCTGTTTTTCATCAATGAGCTGCTCTTGCTGCTTTAAAATCTTGCCCTTCATCTTCATCTTGGCCTTGAGCGTACGGTTTTCATTTTGGATGCGCTCAATGATTTCGTTTCCCTGCATTTCAGATACAGTCAATTCATGCACTCTCGTCGTATCGAGCACCATGAATTCGCGCGTACCTTGTTGATCTCAGCCACACTCAGCTCAAGCTTCTGCTGCAGCCGGACATGATTATCTCGGTACATTTTCAAGGATTCTTCAACCTCTTGCTGTGACAGCCAGGAATGCATCAACAGTCTGCCCATCGACAAAAGCACTGCAACGATGACGAACCTTATGCACTTGTGCTCCCTGCATGAGCTCACTTGTCTTCGTGATGACTTGTTCCTTGTCAGCGACTTGTTGGTTAAGAGCTGCAACTTTCATCTCCAACTGGTTGATCTGTTTGTCTTGCTGGAAGACCCTTTCATCGAGTGCCTTGTTCTCAATTCGCAATGAGTGCAACTCTTCCGACAGCGAACTCTTTCCGTGTGTCAGATCTTTCGACTGTGTAGTGAGCTGCTCAATTTGAAGCTCATGCTGATATTTCGCTTTGGAAAGAGTTTGGATCTGTTCGTCACTGTCTTCAACCTTTTTTTGGAGGCTCCTCAGCTGCATGACAGAATGTGGCATATCAATTCAGAATGCATCAACATACCTTGCAACGAAGATGGTGCACGTACCTCATTCTCGTACTTCGCTGTGAGTGCTTCAATCTTGGCGTTCAGTTCGGCTTCTCTTGCCTTGAGCATAGTTGATGCTTTCTCCCGCTATATGGAATGATGCCTCTTTTAGTACTTAGCACAGCGTCTCGATCTCAGCTTCTTCGCTCACCTCCGCATTCAGATCGTCCGAGAACTTCATCTTCTCTCGTGCGAGTTCACTCTCTGTCTGCTGCAAAAGTGTATCCAGGCGTTTCTCCAACTCGCTTTCGTGGTCTTTTGTCCGGCGCAAGTCTGTCGATGTCTGCCCAAGGTTGGTGGACAGAGCCTTCTTCTCGCCATTCACTTGTGCGAGGCGGGCTGCTAAATACGCCTTGATTGCGGCGTCATCACCGGGGAAGAATTGCAGTGAAAGATGGGTGAGATACTTGAACGGGTTCGTCTCGACGATGCTGAAGATCGATTCGCCTTTAGCGTCACGCGTATTGAGAACTGCAAGGTAGCTACGCACAAGCATACGCATTCGTCAGCACCAGTGACCGTCGTACAACAATGACTCGTACCGTACCTCAGCGGAACCGGACCTTGTGACCGTGATGTCGCCTGCTTTAGCACTGGATGACTATTCGACTTGCTGGTCTCGCTCTTGCCGACATGGTTACCATCCTCCTCGCAGTTATCCGTGTCGGATAGCTGGTCCCGCGCGTCGTCATCGACTCGCGCTGTCTCACTCCGAATCACCTTGCTGTCTTTCAGACAGCACTGCAAGAGCTCGATGAGGTTGCTCGGAAACGACTGGAAATCGACGAGCAGGCGCTGCTGCTGCTTCAGCTCATGGAATTCTTCCTCCGATACGCTCCACAGGTACAGAAAATACGGATCCACACCGTCGTCGTCGGTGATCTCGACGCGGAACACGCGCTCCTTCTGGTTCTTAGCCGCGTTTTGCTGGTCACAAGCACAAACGTCAGCCCACTGGCGGCACCCTGCATAACTCGGGTTCTAGACGGCCATTGGACGCCAACGCACCCGCACACCGTTCAGCAGACGAATCGTCAGCGGCTGGAGCTTCTCGTCACGATCCGGGTACTGCACGAGCACGTGGAAACGGCGGTCAAACAGCGGTCGTTCGCGGTCGTACTGTTCCATCCTGCCAAGGTCTTTCCGTCCTTTTTCCTCCTGGCTTGAATTCCGAATCGCGCGCCATTGGTATGTGACGCGAAGGTTGCTTGAAGAGTGAAGGTTTTGAAATTTTGGGGCAACCTCTCCACTGCTGCAACATTCCGATCACTTCAACAGGGAGGAAAACGACAAAAGATGGCGTCCCACCGTGGGCGCCCCGCCGCTCGCGCGCCGCTACTGCTGCTCATGCTGTGCGCCTGTCTCTCCGCTCTCTTGTTCCACGTGGACGCCGTGGAAACGTCATTCTCACGCTTCTTCCGGTACGAACGTACCTCGGAAGACGGCGTAACGCTCGCAACCAACAGCTCGACCGTCGCCCCGACGCCCACCTCCACGACGCCGAAATCCTCGACGTCACGACGACCGACGACCACGACCCCGAATGCCATGAGACGGGACAGTTACGGCTCGCTCGCGGCGATGGTGCGTTGGAACACGTTCAGCGCCGTCGCGGATTTCGGCATGGACACTGGCGCTCGTGTCGACGTGGAGATCACGAACCTCACGTACACATCGTTCCCGACGGCCTCGTCGTCCAAGCACGTGCCGATTGTCGTTGCGCTCTATGACATTGATCAGTGGCGAGCGTACTCTGTGCTGCGGCTGCGCGACATGCCGCTCAAGTCACCGACGATTCTGTGCCACTACCCGGCGGTGATGCGGTACACACTGACCGAGCGCAGCTTCCGCAAACGGCGCGACACGGCATCGGGTGCCCTGCACATTTCGTTCGAGGTGAAAAGGCCCAGTTTGTACACATTGCAGGTGCAAGTCTGTGGCGATGCGTCGGTGTATCTCGCGGGCCGCGTCAAGATGGTGAATCGTCGTTTCGATAACTCGTTGTCGGAACATTTAGCCGTTGAGGAGCTGGGCATGCTGGCGCTGTATAAAGGCACGGTGCTGTTGAGGGAACCGTTGAACGGGTGGGAACACGTGAACTGACAACGGCATTTGCGTAGCCTTCATGGTCATCTACTGTAGTTTTGCGCTTCTCTGGATTGTGGAGGCGTACATTCGTCGCAAGACGACAGCGGTACGTGCCTTTGTTCTACTGCGGGATTGATCTTCACTCGTTGACGTGCTCAATCTTTTGGTGCGAGATTAGAGACTTGCCTATGTGTTTCAAATGGGACTTCACGTCAAGACACTGGAAGCTTTCATGAAGGTAATCGATCTGCGAGAACAATGTGGTCTGACCGAACGCTGACATTTTGAGTAGTTGTGGTACTATCGCGAACTGAGTCTTCGGGGCGACCGAGACACAATTTTCAAGACGACGAAAGACGTCATCGAGAGCGCAGCCAACGCCGTACTTCTTTCTATCATGCTGCTGTTAGCGCTTGGTTGGTCATTAACTCGTGATGAACTATCGCCGCGCGAACGGCGATTCATGGTGATGAGTTTCATCTTCTACCTCGCCATCGCTCTCATGAAGGCTACTTGCTCCTCCGAACAAGATGACGTATGCAAGGCGTACATGTTGACGGAGTACCTCATCAAATCGCTGATGATGTTGGGAGTCGTTGTTGCACTGAATTTCACGATCAGTCAAGTTCGACTCGCTCTCAATGAAGCGCGATGGAACAATTTCGTTTCACCCTTGATGTACATGAAGCTCAACCAGTTCCAGTAAGTACGCGTTCTGTCATCGAGTTGAGGTCACCGCTAACTCGATTCCCAATTTGGCAGGAGCATACGCTACATCTTTCTCGTGTACCTGTTAGTTCCGACAACGTTGCTAATCCTGAATGTGAGTGCTGATCGAGGGCTCCGCTATGAAATATCTCCCTTTGTAGTGACATAAGATTATGTGTTCATCGCATAGCTCACAGTTGTGACGCCTGTCGGCTATTGGCGCTACGACTGGGTCAACTACTTCCTCGACGAATGCTGCACTCTAACTGTTTTCGTCGGAATCGCACTCAACCTCCGCCCAATTGACACGTATCTATTCACATTGGTGAGTGGGAGTCCCTTTCATGGCCAAGATGTTGCGCGAGAAGACGTCGTACCAACGCATTTACTCATGTTTCAGATATCAACGGGCACTGACACTGGCAGCTCAACAGCACGAACTGCTGCACCATCACAGAACGTCCAGGCAGGGAATATGATCGTTCCAGATGCAGGCGATGGGGCAGAAACAGGCCAGGACCCGGCTCACACTGCGGCTGAGCAGGTCCTCGAGTCCAACAGGCGGTTGCTACGAGAGTATGGTAGCTCTTCTTCGACACCACGCCCCACATCTCCAGCTCGAACTCCTTCTCCGAGACCTGCGCCCTCACTACTGGCTCCTGTCCCACTCATGCTATCCCCCCTCGGCAGAAGACCAATGGCATTGTAGACGCACTTCTCCTATTCTTGACAATAGTGTTTCGGCAGTGATTACATAGAATCAAATGCTGTCAGGGTTGCATGAGGTTTCACCTGAACAATGTTCGACAGAACCGCTTCCAGTTTTTCCTGTCGGCTCGACACGATCGGTGGTAATGGGCTATGGCGTTTCGAGCTGGCCCAGCCAAGTAGCTTCAGCCAACGGCATGTTGACTTTCCAGTTACAAGCGTCGCGTCTCGCGGGCCAAGCGTTTGGAGGCCGTGGACCAACTGCCTAGTGGAAGCCTCGAACTCACGATACTCCACGACGCCCAAGGTACCGTTGAGAAACACCCAGTCCGACTGATTCTCACGGCCGGATCGTAGATCATCAACCAGCATCTTCGTAGATCTGGGACCGATATCAAAGACCCGGCGCGTCCAGTCGAGTTCCGGGATGCTGTGCTTCATCGTAGCTAGGGACGTGTGTGTATCCTCTCCCTCCACTTCAACGCATTCCAGCAGGCTGCTCTTGCCATCGACAACAGACGCTTCTGTGACCAAGCTCAATGTAACATCTGCGAATCGGACCCAACCGACGTGGTTCAGCTCCACGACGCCGCGTTCGCCTTCATATGAGGGTCGTGGACGCCAAGTGTCCATCTCAGGAGGCTCCTCCAGCGGTTTTTGGGGAGCAGCTTGCTTCTTCGACTTTTTCTTGTGCACGTTATCGTCATCATCGTCATCTGCATCTCCGTCCTCATCGTCCTCAGGCTCTTCATCCTCCTCGTCTTCGCCATCGTCATCTCCGATCGGCGTGTTATCACCTAACTCCAGCACCGACTCGCCCACGACAAAGTCGAACGGCAGAAGCAGTTCCACTTGCTTTCGATACGCCTTCTGCATCAACCGCTCGACGGCCTTAATGATCCGCTGAGTTTCGTGTCGTGGTATGGGTTTGCGGTTTTGACGTAAGGACTTGATGAGGTGCTTTGTATACAGCACGCGGTAAATTGTTGCGGCGATCTCTCCCGCGAAGTAGACGACATCGACTCGCTCCAACAGGCCGTCGATCAGTCGCAGCTTACGTTCCAGACCACGACCACCGACGACAGCTCTGATCGGCACCAAATTATCATCGATTGTCGGGTCCAACTTGGGCTGGAACAGCGAACTCCACGTTTGGAAAGTCTCTTTCAATTGAGGTCCCACGAGAATGTGCTTCGACTCAGAATGGGATTTCTGTCCAGGCTGATCTTCACCCTCTGGTGTAGGCGTTCGCTTTGTTGGCGGAGCTGCAAAGTAGACGAGCATAGCCTCCCACCATGACCGAGGGACGAAGTCTGTGACGAGAATGTGACCGAGCTCTGCGAGGCGCTGTCCCAGAGCTTGCGCTGCCATCATCTCCTGCGACATACCTGGCAAGATGTCGACAATGTCTTCCTCCTCTTGGACGGGGGACTCAGCTGACACCGGCGCTGCCACTTTTGCAGCCTGTGCCGTTGGTGCTTGAGCCGTGGATTTCCTCTTGTCAGCCGCGGACGGTGCCTTTCCTTTGTCTGCAGCAGGTGCGGGTGTGGTAGGAGCCGCTGGAGTCGCGGCCTCTTGTGGTCTCTTGAGTGCCTGGCGACACAGTGCACCAAGATGTTCCATGACAACGATACGAGGCTTGAACTCGTACTTCGAACTCGACTCCTGGGAGGTCGTGTGCTCTGCCGTGGATTCGGCTGTACTCTCCGACGGAGTGGCTGGTCGTGGCGACCGCATTTGCTTACAATTGATCTCGAAGTCCTGCAGCGATCCCATGAACTCGACTGTGGCGGAGCCGCCTCCCCCCATCGCTCGCTGCAGCACAGTCTCCACCCCTCGCAGCGAGAGGTTTTTGTCCCGCGTCGCTGCGAGCCGCTGTCGCATCGTCTCGATCTCCTCAACAGACGGCACTGGAGCCGGTGCACCGTCTGCTTCCCTTCCTGCTGCCGCTGTAGCTGTAGCTTTCGCTCGGGCAGACGCCATTTCCATTCGTTTCATGGTCTTGCTCATGGGCGGTGTGCTCAGCTCACTTAAAAGCACAATCGTAGGGTTGCAGCCGCACGTCAACACGGTCTCCAACAGAATCCGCACAGACTTCGCGGCTGCTGCGATGGTTGGTGGTACGTGAGTGTCGTGGTCGAGCAGCTTCTGTGCGAGTTGCCATTCCAACGGCCCATTCGGCTCGCTCGTCGAGAGGATGAACCAGTTGGCGATGTCCAAGTCCACTTGGAGGAAGATCACGACCGACGAACCGGGAGCTGTGGGCAACGATGCGCCACCACGCAAGAGCCGCGTTAACGCGCGATAGTCCGCCTTCTCCTCGAGCTTCACGTTGTGGAAATGCCGTTTGGCATCCGCAAAGACACGCTCACGATTGGAATCAACCACGAGCGACTCGTCGAGGGCGCGCACAAGCAGTGGGCGTAGCAGCTCTCTCGCGTGCTGTTGAGAACTACCCCCCGCGGCCACCATCTGAGCAATTTCCACCACCACAGCAGCCTCACTTGCCATCGCCGCCAGCTTGGAGGACAGTGTGTCGTGGAGCACGCGTGGCTCGTACGGAGAAATCTGGGCCGCGAGCGTGATGCTCAAAAAGTCATCAATAAAATGCGGCTCGAGAGCGAGCAGGGCCGCCTGCTGTGCGGCTTTCTTGAGCGCCTTCGTACCGAGAATTTTCTCCATGAGGTCCTCGTCATCGTCGTCCTCGTCTTCGTCATCTTGATCACCACGCTCAGCATTGAGCTGGGTTGCGAGTTCTGTGTGCTTGGCTTGCAGCTGCGCGTCGGCTGCAGTTGCAATGTCCTTCAGAGACGGTAACGACAGATCCCACTCGCGGGGCTGAGACGGACCAGTCTCACTCTCACCGGCTTCTGCTGTTCGATCGTCCGAGGGCGATGCAGCCTCGGTAGTGGGTGGAGTAAGTGCCTCGTCGGTTGTCAACTCAACAGCTAGTGGTGCCGGGGTCAGTTCCGCAAGCGCGTCGGCGTACAACGCACGGCACTGATCCAGCAGCCGCTCGCTAAACTGCACATCCTCAAACTCACCGCGACGGTGCGCGTCGTAAAAGAGTCGTGCTTGCTCACTGAGCTCTGGGAATTCGAGTCGGTACTGTGGGTCCACACGGGTGATCACGTCGTGCTTGAGCACTTGCTCGGCCATGAACGCGGTCTTCGCAGCCGTGGTGGTCGCTTGAAGCTTACGCCGCTGTGTGGTCGGCACGAAGTTGTCGACGGCCGTACTTTGCAGCCACACTACGGCAGCGGGCTCACCTTGAGACTGTCCCAGCGTAGGCGGATCTACATCCAGTACCCACCGCTCGAGCCAGACACCGGCTTGCTGAGCGCGAAACGAGAAGACGAACTCAAGCACTTCATTCGGCAGAACCACGCCCTCGCGTTGTGAGATGGACGTCCCTGCGATCCGCTCCGGCTCGGACAACGGACTCGACTGGTGGTGCGTTAGTCTCGGGGTCAGCTCCTCGTCCGCCAGCTCTTCACGGCGCCACTGGAACTGGAGCGCCGCCGTGCCGTTGTTCTCAATGAATAGCTTGGTGTGCTGCAGGACGCCGACGTTGGCAAAGAACGTGAGCTCAATCCGCTCCTGCTGCGATGGATCGGTCCCGTCGGCCCTCTCATTCGCGTCAGCTGTGGCGGGTGCAAGGACACGGACACTGGGTCCCTTTCGTCGCCCGCGATGCCTCGACCGAGTCGTGGACCGCTGTGAATTGCTCGCGTCAGCGTTGTTCTCGTGATCTTCTTCGTCCAGCGGCAGCAGCAGTGAACGCGTGGAGGTTGTATGCGTGCTGGGACGCATCTCTTCATGCACTGCTCGGCCCGTGGACGCCCATTCAAACAAATCCATTGTATCCACTCGGAGCTGCCCACTCTGGCTCGGCTCCACTTCGTGCGGGTACAATGCCTCGAGTTGCTTTTTGAGCCGTCGCTTCTTTCGCTCAAGTGCCTCCAGCGACCGCCTCTCGATCGTCGTCAGCGGCTTCCCATGACGAGTTGCCGTGTGCTCGTCATCGTCGTCCTTGCCATGGTCTCCTGATACATCGAGATAGTCGAGCGGACGCCGCACACGCGGCTGCAGCTTGCTGCTCTCGCGAATCGGGCAGTACAACCCGCTGAAGATGTTGCCCACGGGAAC
>JAADVY010000055.1:0-35193 GCA_023336035.1 Pythium plurisporium
GAATTCATAAACCTTTTGTACGCGAGGCTCGTGCCGACGACAGAGCCACCGAAGCGAAGCGGAGGTCGGCGTGTCGGCACGAACGTAGCGGCACTCTTCCACTACTCACATTTTGTCGAAAAGGTAGTGCAATTATCCTGTAGGGTAGTGCGATTATGTATCATCTCCCGATCCTTACAGCATTGAGCAGAGGGATCCGCTTGGACAGGCCGTCGCGCGTGCGTGGAGCTGAACGCTTGGTGTCTCTGTCCAGACTATGCAAAACTGGCAGTCATAACATCGGTAGGAGACCCCCGAGACTCGGCACTCGGGCCGAGTGCCAGCTCGCTGCTGGCCGGGGTCAAAGTGTCGCGGGTGAGAGAGTCTCGCTCTTTTTAGCGAGCTTGTCCGAATCGGACAGTCCGATTAGCCTGCAGCGTGTACCATCTGAGAGCTCATGGGCAAATCCTGCTGGCCGATCGTCAGTTGCGGTGGGTTGCAAGCCAGCCACGCATCGTGTCTATTTGCTGCGCGACTCGGACGGAGCATTTTGATGTAGCAGAACTAGACAGCTTGCACGTTTGGATTGGTCTTCTAATCGCCTCAGGCTGAGGCTCAGCTGCATGATGGAAACGTCACGGGTGCGAATCCGAGCCTCGATGGGACGACTTCTTTGTCGGCCCAACCGAACTGGCCAGCGTTGACAAAGGTCGAGGCAATTCCCCTACCTTGCCATGGCATCTGGCGCAGAGCGAGCGCCACATCGCGAAGCGAGGCCAGCCTACCAATGTCATTACACGAGTGCCACCACCCAACTCCATCCCACGTTGGCCAAAATGACGTCGCGACGAGTGCAGGCAGCCCTGTACACGTGCTAAAGCATGACGTCCCACTGTGATGGATGAGACGTACACAGTAGACCATTGGCGAGTGTGGATCCGCGGGATCCGCAGGATCACCCAGCTCAGCTCCGCAGAATGACGTCTACATCCAGCAGCTCCACATAGACCCAGGAACACACATCATCCGAGTCTTTAGAGATATTCATGAGAGGAACAGATCAATGATCGGATTGGGAGTAAAAGCACAGTGGAAACACTTGAGTGGTAACATTGGTTTTCCATGGAGCTAAATTAACAGAGAGACGAACAACGGTTAATAATACTGACGGTACTTGGATCGCTCGAGAATGGTGGACGTCGAAGAGGCTGGGGAGGGCATGAGGAGCAGGCCGTTCAATCGTGCCTGGGCATCTTCGTCCTCCTGAATGCTATGCGCGTACGAGGCACCGTAGAACCGAGACTGCGGGTTGTACGAGCCGGTGTTGTTGTCAATGCTCATGCGGTCCGAGTTCAACGATGGTCGCACGCTGCTTGATGCGCTCGGACGCACGATGAGCGAATCGCCGAGGTTCATGCGGGAGCTGCTACGACTTCCCGTGCGGTTCGCACGTTGCTGCTTCCGATTGTAGACCTGGAGTGAAAGCGACGCATCGTCCGGCTGCGACGTGCTCGGTGGCAGTTGGCGACGTGGCCGCTGTCGTGAGCTCGAGTGGTCGTTGTGGTAACCATGGTGGTACTCGCCGCTGTAGCTGCAGTGCATATCATCCTGGCTGTAGCTCGGTCGGGAGTGGGAACGCACAGGCACCATCGTGCCCGAGTTCTTGCGCACTAGTGCCGTGCTGGTGGTCGTGGGCTGCTGCTGCTGCTGAGTGGCACGAAGGAACTCACCCGGCCCGTACTCTGGACCGAACGAGGTCCCCGCGGAGAGCACCGTACTGGTGGCCGAGCCGCTGGAGGCCGACACAGCGGTGTCGCTGACGTGGCTGAAGTTGCGGCCAAACCTGTTCTTGTTCTTGCGCTCCTCGATGAAGAAAATCTGCTCCATGGCAAGCGAGGGACGGCGACACACGCACTTGGAGCCGCGCAGACTGCAGGCGCGACACCGACGCCAGTAGCTGAACCGCAGGAGACGGAACCATTTCAGCACGACCGTCATGTTTGTCGGAAGAAGTGCCCGCGAGACGGCTTGTTGGAGAGTGGACAGAAGCCGAATCAAATCGCGACGGTCTCCGGATAGTGGGTGACCGATTGAATCTGGGTTGGTGTGTGAGACTCGCACAGCCTGTGCAGGAAGGCGTGAACTCAACCAGCAGCTGCCGGAGAGAACAAAATGCGATGTGGAGAGATCGCTTCGCGCTCTCGACTCGCGGTGTGCGGTCGGTGGAGCGGATCCGAGAGTGGCGACGAGTGTGAGAGAGTGAACTGGAGCGCTGGCCGGCTGCGCGGCGCCGCCACCTGACGGTCCGACTCCACGTGCGCATGATGCGGAGGACCCTAAGCGACGCATCTCCCCAGGGTTAGAAACAAGACCCACCACGGAGCTGCGGACAGAGACCAGCCAGACGGATTGACCAGCGGAGACCCTCAAAACTTTTCGATCAGATTGGCCACACTGGCTCAAGCGACAAACAGAGAAGCGTGATCAAGCGGTGAATTCTTTTGTTGCGATTGTGCGGATTCCTGTGGATACCTGGTGCATGGGCAGATCATAGATACTAATGTAAGTTATATGGTTGATAGGGAGCACATTCGCCCAGAGCGGTCCTCCTCGCCCGAAGTTTCCCGAGTCCTTTTCACGCCATCTCATGGTCCCATGGCAACAGAGTCCTCTTCACCTGTGTGGGAGCATGCTGTCAGTTGGTCCAGTGTACTGTACGGTATTGAACGTCGACCCACACACACACAGTCAGCAACGGTTTGCCAGCGATGAGATCACCAGCACAACTGTCCCCGCGGACTGGACACCAGAGACTTCCAGTACTGTACTGTACTAAATGCTACAGTACTGTAGACGGCACGATCAAGTGCTATCAAGTGCTCTGTACTGTAGTACGGTCGCCCTCATTGAGCTGAGGCGTGCGATGGATTACAAGAAGACGGAACATGGGAGGAGGTTCTCAACCACAGGCACTCTCTAGACCAGGTGCAAGTCGAGACATGTACGAAGTATCTCCTAGTGGTGTTTTTGTGGGGATTTCTCTCGCCTGAGAATGCACGGCGGCATTCCGCAGGTCAGCATGCAGCCCAAACCTGTGGCCCACGACCCTCCCAGTCGCCGTGCATTCTCAAGGGATTGTGGCAAATACACCAGCCTGGAGACGTGACACTCTGGTCCACAAAGCAACCCTCGCATCAGTCGACGGGGCCAACACGATTTGGCTGACAGACGAGACTTCCTGCGGTGGTTTGGCGGCCAAAAGTTTGGCCAGTGGCCAAGCTAGATACCACCCTCTCACCTGCGGAATTAAATATCACGATGCAGATGGCATTTTACGTGCTGACCATCTCTACCGTATCCGCCACGCAATGCTTGGCAAGCATGAAACCGTCATCCTCCGATACTCTATATATGACCGCCTCAGCATTTGTCTTTTCACACTGTCGAGTCGATCAGCGGGAGGGGTAGGGGACTCAGATTCAGAACTTTTCTGACACACAAAATTTACGACTGGCCCAGTCATCATGGCTACATTCGAAGAGCTCTCATAAGTCCTACTAATCCAGTACGTATTGTGTGCCATAATCCAGTACATGTACCTTCCACCAGACCTGAGGACCTGTTCTCACTCTCCCCTCTCGCTCGTTCTTCTCTCTGATCTTTTGGCTGCTCTGTCCGTTCGCCCTCTCGCTCTTACGCATTGAAGTTCTCGTGGGCCAAGTGAGCTTCTCGGTCGACAATGGCGGTCTCATCTGGGCGCCCAGTACTGTACAGTACTGTACTGTACTGGACGTCCTGGGCGATTCGCGATCCTTCTTCCCGATCGTCGCCACTGGCCACTCGCTCACACCGCCACCGGCGATCTTGCAGCTGCGCCGGGGAGAACCGGATGTCCGAGGCAGCTCGTCAGGAAGAGCATGGATCTCCCCCGAGGACGCGTCACATGGGTGGGGTTCAACGTTTGGGGGGATTCTAGTCGTTCTCCAAACGCGCGTTGACGCCACTGAAAGGCGACGTGGCGGCATGTATCCTACATGGGATCCATCGTGCCACTCGACTCACGTCGGTTGAAATCTTGCGATTGTCCACGCGAGCGGGAACCGTGCGACGCCGTTCGGGTCCCGCGTCGAGCAGTACAGTGTCACGTTGGAGTTGGTGCTCGTGCCATTGTCTGCCTCCGACATACCACCGAGTTTCTCACAGAGTGGCGTGTTGTGCGCGTAGATCGTCACGGGCCCCGACATGGTCGGGGGAAGTGGTGGCATGCCCGGTGGGGGAGTTGTCGTCGGGGTGCTGCTGGTTGAAGGCGCCGTGATCGCGAGCGGCAACTCCGCGACGCCCGTGTTCTCGATGGAGAGTACCTCGGTGCCGCGCGGTAACCCACTGGACGAAAGTGTCGTGAGGAAGGCGTTATCACTCAGCACAAAGTCCTGGTAGGAAGTGGACATGTTGCCCAACGAGTCCACGAGCGTGGTGAACTGGCTGCCCGCGAGCGACAGCTCGTCCACACGCAGGTTGAGGAACACGGATGGGTACTCAGTGAAGTTGCAATACTCAAACGAGATCTTGGACACGCGCCACCCGCGGGATAGTTCACTTGGCAAAGTGGTGAGGTTGGTCAGTGCAAACCGCACGTCCTGCAGTGAGTCGGGCTGTTGCTCCTGGAGACCAGGAGGAAAGGTGGCCATCTTGGACCCGACCACACCAATCGAAATCAGTGCCGGGTGGGATACTGCATTGAGCGACGCGTTCGTGGGCCACGAGACGATGGTCGAGTTGTACACCAACACCTTGAGTAGGCCCGAGAAACGCTGCAGTTCGTCTGGCATCTCGAGTGCTGGGCAGTTGGAGATGACAAGACTCGACAGAGTACTCGCGTCCATGATGGTGAGGTCGTCGCCCGTGACGGTCGCGACGTTGCCCTGCTCTACACAGTCGAACTGGTACGACGCGCACATGAAAGAGGTCGCGAACCATGGTCGCAGCTGCTGCTTGCAGGCCAGGATTTTGTCGTACTGCTTGGCGATGTGGCGCGCTCGCAGATGCACGACCAGCACGGTCGTACCCCAGCCGATGAAGAAGACGTGCACAAGGCGGCGTTTCCAGCCGGGCATCGAGCCGACTTGCTGGCGGAGAACCTGCTGGCTCGTGGTGCGTCCGCTGGGGTCAACTTTGTTCTTGGGCACGATCACTCGCATGGAGTTGACGTAGGTCACTTCCAGCTCCTGCTGTTCCATCTCCTCAGGCAGCCGCTGGATGAGTTGCTTTGCCTTCCGTATACAACCGAAAAGACTGTAATGAGGCATGAGCGACGTGAACAGATCGGTTTGCCCATGGCAAACAACATGCGGTTCTCCAGGATCAGAGCCGTGAACCATTGGGGATCCGTCAGCTTCTCGATCGGAAACTCCAACAAAATCGGGTCGAATGCGTACACATACTTGAACACGATGACGCACGGGATGAAAATGCACGTGGCCGCGTCCAATACTCCGTCAAGCGTGAGGCAAACGGACCGCTCGAGCGCGTTGTAGTGCGCTAGAGCATGCTGAAGGATCGGCGTAGACCAACAGTTAAGCACTGTGATCGCGAGGAACAGGTTGTTGATCCACGCGCTCGAGATGAACATGCTGCACTGGTACATCTGGTAACTCTGCGAAGCGATCTCGGTGGTCTCGCGCAGCAAGAAGAGAGCGTTGAAGTAGGGACTTTCGAGACCCAGAAGACCGTGCTTGCGATCGAAGAGCTTGGTCTTGCAGCGCCTGAGGAATCTTCCCACACGACGAAATACCATCACCACACGGCGTGAAGGGAAAAGTCGCTCACGCACGCTTGCAGGAAGCACCCTGGTAAACGTGCTGGGAACTGTAAGAAAAAGGCCCTGTCGTTTTTCGACGGCGTCGTTAGCTTGCACTGAACCGCCCGCAGATACTGGAACCGTGGGGACGATAGCGTTCTTGGCTGGCGTGAGCGCAATGAACGTTAGTTTTCTGGCGCGGATAGAAAACCAAAGCATGCGTAGGATTTCCAGAAAGTGGAGCGCGGCGATCGCGACGAAGACGTAGCCAAGCGTCGCCATTTCGTATCGGAGAGATGACCCGAGAAGCTTGTTGTAGTAGATCATGTTGATACCGCCCAAGAAAACGTAGATCGCGGTGGTCGAGCACAGGAATGCCGCGCACGTGCAGTGGCAAAGCAGTGCAGACCACCAAACCAATGTGAACGGGAGACGCTTTAAGTGCACCGCAATCTGATCGTCATCTTCGTTGGCCTGGGGTCGGGGTGCCAGCGCTGAAAGAGTCGTACCGGCCGTCGAAGGCGGGGGCGTGTTCGCGGGCTTCACCACATCGGTCATAGTGCGCTATGCTGCCGGGCAGAGAGCTCCATAACAACCTCGACGAGTTCACAACGCCGACCAGGCAATTGTATCCGTTACGTGAGGAACTCGGCCTTTATCAAAGAGGCGGCACTGGGACGAGCATAAATAGACAGCCGTTTCCAGCGGAATCCCCGTGGATTGGCGGCAAACCTCGCGTGATCGCAACGCCTTCCTGGGTCAGCAACTGATCAATGTCGAGCGCGAGCGTGCGGAGTGCCATTCGACCGAGCGCGAGCTGTTGACTCGTGTCATGTTCACTGTTTTCGTACTGTTCAGTCGGGAGCACCACGAAACGCACTGGCTGACGGTGCGCCACAAGTCGTTGTGTTGTCTCTTGAACCAGTGAATCACGGAATGATTCGTCCGAGAACACGCGACGGCAGTCAGTGAGCGAAATGTGATACGGGTCGTTGTGATCTTCGGTGTTCTGCTTGGCAGCGTGGAGTGGTGAAGCCATTGCCACTTCTCGCAACGCTGATTCGAGGGAGAACGTATTGTACACGTGGCTGGTTTTCTCGTTTGCAGTGGGCACCTTGGTGTTGGAGAGATGCGTGAGCGGCTTGAGCGCGATGCTTTCCCACATCTGATCAACGCGATTGGTTGCTCGGTCCTGCCACGAGAAAGTCATTGCCTGCGCATCTTCTGAGGCACTGGCTAGTGGTATGGCATGAGTAATTGAAGCTCGGTCGGAGAGTGTGGTTGTCGTCGCTGGTTGCGCTAGCGCTTTTCTGTCCTGACTTTGATGTTGCAGAGGATCTGCGAGTAACTTCTCGATGCGCTCGAGCTCGTCCATATACGAAGGAGCTGAAGTACTATTCGAGATCTCAGGAGTAGAATGACTCCCACGAAGAAGTGTGCGATTCTGCGTCAATGCTGGCAGCTTGCTGGTCAACGGCGTTGCGGTGGGGAAAGATGCAAACGACTTCGCTGTCAACGGATTTGCTTTGGTCAACCGTACGGCCACGTTTGCCTTGGTGTTATTGCGGCCTGCTTCCGCCTCGACTAAGGACGCCATCCCTGCTCGAAGCGAGTAGTATTGCCGGATGCACGTGCTGCATAGCGACTGAGGTTCATAGAGTATCGTGCGATCTCGTTTGTGGAGCTGGTGTTGCAAGTAGAACTGCAGCGCGCTGAGGAATGTGTTGCACCCTCCCGAGAGGCTCGCATCGTCGCTGGCTCTAAACCTGTCGTAAAATTCGCAGCTGAGCAGTTCTTTCTTGGTGAGGTAACCGCCTGGTTCATCGCTGATCGTTTGGTTGTCTCCAGCGAAGACGCTGTCATCTTCATGATGGCAATACTTCCCGGTGCATTTCCACTTGAACTTTGTGGAATAACTGGACGCTTTGCTACTCATAGACGCGAGAGAACTGGTCTCTAGTCGATCTGGAGCTGATCTCGCTCGCGATCCAACTGGTTGTGGTAGCTGAGAACGGCGCAGCTGGAAAGCCTTGACTTGCAATAACCACCATGTACCCTGTGCGTCTTGCACGAGATCAATGACCAGCTCTGCCAGTGTTCCTACTCCACTCGGTCGAAGCAACTGCACATCCAACCATTGGCAAAGCGTCTCGACAATCACGCGAGGGGCTTGCCACGACTGGGCTGTGGTACACCTGACGATCTGGCATGGTGGTGAGGAAGACGTGTCTGCACTCCACGCAGTCGTCGCAAAAAGAGAGTCATTGCCCGTGATGATCCACACAGAGGTTGCGCTCAGATCCTTCTTGCGATACGCAGGTCGCGCGATCCAGGCCTTCCCGGTCCCCGAACCTGACGTGCCCTTGCTAGTCACGTACATTTGCACTGCGCTCCAGCAATCAGCAGTCGAGACTGTTTGCTCCCAGAGTGATAGCAATGCGTCCTCGATGGACTGATGAGAAGTGAGCGCCTTCAAGTCGTTCCCGTTCGCTGATACACACTTAAGCACAGCGATCGTCGAGGATTCCGAATCTCGTCCATTGGGGGTGAGAGCGCGAACAATCCATGGCAACCGACTCTCGAACATTTCACGTGTGTTGAAAAAATGAAGTTGCAGTGTCCAATCCGTCGCGGTCATCGGCAGCTCCTTGCTGGATCCAGAATTCGCCATGCCACTTCGACGTGGCTTGATAAAGACGTCATGCTCTGGCTCCCGCTGTTGCTCAACAGTAAAGATGACGACAACACTACGTGATGGATGCTGGAGGCGCAGAACCGTTGTTGGCACTCGAACCGGAAAATTAGGTAGCTCGCGACGCATAGTGTGTGAACTTGAGTGCCTCGCTGGACCACTAGCGCTTTGGGATGCCGCTTGCGTTGCTAGAAGCGCGAAGAAGGCAAGTCCAGGTACCCACGGAGTCTCGTACGAAAAGTGCGTGTAGTTTGCTTCATCTGCAAGCAACCGGAACCGTCGTCGCTGGGCGTCAAGGGCGGCTTCGCTGCTTGCCCCCGCATCTTCACGAACGATGACCGCCTCTGGAGCCTGGTGCCGCTTGCTCGCGCTGGACTCGGTAGGCTTGGTCAAGCGTTGCAGCGCCACGCTGTTGAGATCAGTAGAGATATAGTCAGGCCTCCAGTCATGCTGTTCGGGGAAAGGCGCTACTCACAGTCGCTTCCGTGTTTTCTTGCTTCTGCGCTTCCGCGTCAACGCGTCAACGCCGCGGAGCCACTCGCAGTAGACATCCTTGATCGATGCACTGCCAGCGACAGCATCTGATGCCTCTGGGATCGCGGCGAGTGCTGGTTGGGTCATCGCTACAGCTTGGTGGCACTGATCGAGTCGTGGAAATGCCGTCGAGCCAGCTCCATTGTGTATTCTATCTATATCCGAGACGAGCCTTTGGCTACAACCTACCAAGGCTTGCGTGTACGGGCCTGTTGGATCAAAGCGAAGCACCACATTTTAGAGACCGTACTTGGTCGGATCGAATGCACTCAGCGACGGCAGGCGTTCGTCAGCCGCGTGGAACAAGTCGTCCTGCTCGTCCTTGGTCTCATAATAGCGAGCATCCGGAAGCGCCATGACTTTCATGCCGGCGGCTCGGCCCGCCTGCACGCCGTGCACCGAGTCCTCAAACACGATGCACTGCGACGCGTCAAAGGCGTCGCCCAGCAGACGCTTGCCCGCGACGAGAAAAATGTCGGGCGCCGGTTTGCCACGCTTGACCTCTTCGTCGTCGCCGCACACGACGAGCTCAAAGTACGAGAACAGCTCCTCGTGGAGACTGCGCTTGACCGCGACCGCGGCCTGGCTCGACGATGTCGCCACCGCCTAGAGGACCAACGACGTTAGACCACCGTGGAGAGCGAAAAAACCGTCATTTTTCAAATAAATGGACGTTCTCACCATGCGGATGCCCCGTGCATGCATGGCACGGACAAAAGCGAGCGCGCCGGGCATCTCCTGCAGATCGCCGTACATGGCCTTCAGATTGGCCTCCCACTGGAGCGCCATGTCGCGCGGCTCGATCTTGCCGTGCAGCTCGAGCGCGTCGATGACCATACGGGTCCACTCGGCGCTCGGGCGACCGAGAATGCTCTTGTTCAGTGCAAAGTAATAGTCCTTGCCGAACGCCGACGTGATCTGCTGGATCGCGCGCGTGCTGATGGGCTCCGTGTCCAGCAACGTGCCGTCCAGATCGAAAAGCAGCGCGCGGCAGGCCATCGTCGTGCGTGGTGGGAGAGACCAGTACTATGGTAATGGCGTGCGTCGGGCCACAGGAAACCTCTGTGTACTGCAATAGATTAATAGACGCCATGTGTGAAGATTCTCAACCGAGTGGGCAAGGTGGCGGTGCTTCATTGGAGAAGATCCGACATGCCAACCGTGCGACGTGGTGCTCACTTGTAAGGATCTAGATGCAGTATATTTCAGACCAATCCATGGGCGACACGGGTGCGGATGCAAGCCTTGCGCTGTGGGGTTAGAGGACGGCTCGTCTTCCCCTCCTACTCGAGGTCGTCGTCGCGCACGTCGTCGTTGTCGCCCTCGGCCTCCTCGTTGTAAATATTCTCGGCCATTTGCCAGATCTGGAGCACGTTGTCCTCGGCCACGGACGCGACGACCCACGGGTCGTTCGGGTTCCACGAAAAGTCCGAGATCTTGGCCGTGTGGCCGCCGTGGATGAACAACAGCTCCGGTGGGCCGTCCTCCGCATCTTCCGGTGTCTGCTCGTCCCCAATCTAGATGGGATCATATCACACCACATCAGTCGACGAAGCCAGGCTAACACAAAGAGAGGCAAGCTAACCTTGCTCAGATCCCACACGTTCACTCTCCGGTCTGCCGAGCACGAGCCCAGGATAGTCTCGTTGTGGGGCGACCACTGGATCTGGTACACTTCGTCGTTGTGGCCCTCGAATGCGTGGAGCTTGGCCTTCATGTTACGCATGTCCCACAGGTTCACGACCTTGTCGGCCGAACCTGTCGCGAGTAGGTACTCGCTGAAGGGGCTGAACGCCAAGCAGTTGACTTCGGCCGAGTGCGCGTACACGTTGGTCACGGGCTGGTCGTAGCTGGCGCTACGCATATCCCAGATCATGAGCTTGCGGTCGTCGCCCACCGAGCCAAAGATCTTGGTGTGGTGCATGTGCCACGCGACATCTTCAATCACGTTCGTGTGGCCAGTGTACTTGTGCAGCGGCTCAACCGTCTTGCCGGCGTTCTTCAAGTCCCACTCGCAGATCACCGCGTCGTCCGAGCCACTGATCAAGTGCAGCTCCTGGTGCGGGTCCCAGCACAAGCCGTAGCCTTCCTTGCTGTGGCCCAGCAAGCGAAAGTCGGGCTCCGAGCCCGAGTTTTCCTCCGGCTGCGACGGACGCTTCGAGATGTCAAACACGTGCACTTCGCTGCGGATCGTCTTGGTCGCGACGATAAACTCGTTGCCCGGCATGTACCGCGCACGGTTGACCTCACCGTCGTGGTTGATGCGGATCTTCACTTCGACCTTGCCCGACACGCCGCCAAAGCCACCAAGCTCTACACACAAAAAACAAACACCCATACATATCAGCAGATCGTCGACGGGGAAGTGTGAACGCCATTAATGTACCTTGCGACTCGTCGTCGTACTTGCGCGCATCGATTTCCGTGTCCTCGAGGGGCAGGCGCACCTCAGCGACCATCAGGTGGTTCTGCTCGGCGCCCGACGTGTGCGTGCCGAGCAGCAGCTTGTGGACCGAGTAGTCGTCACCGGCGGACGTGTGGCTGCTCGGCAGCCACTGCACCGAGAGCGAGGGCCACTCGAGCGCATGGGTCATGACGAGATCGTAGAGGAACGGCGTGTTCTTCTTCCAGATCTTGTACTCCTCGTTCACGAGGCGCTCGCTCTCGGCCGGGTTCTCCGCGGCGTGGTCTGCGGCCTCGTGGGTGGCAGCGTCTTCTTCGTGGCTCGACATGGCGTCGTCACGCAGGGTGCTTCTCGTTCTGGAGGAGGAATGGTCCCGACCGAAGCATATTCGCGCGGGATTTTTGCCGCGCTCTGTAAAAAAACACCCAGGAGATATTTACGAAGGAGGATGAGGATAAGCGTATTTACGAAGAGATCCGCCTCAATCACGGGATGCCGGAATGATGGTAATTGAGCTTTTTGAACCAGCACGCGAAGTGACTCGGGAAGAGCTCGTCGGTGGAGAGACCGACGATCGCCGCGGCCATGAAGCGCGGTGCGTGTCCTTGCTGGCGAGACGCTTGCGCAGTGGTCTTTTGCAATGCGTCACGGGCTGATCGAGTGCATGTGTGGTGGTTCGTAGAATGGCAGGTGGGGATCTTTGGTGGTCTCTTTGTGCTTGCGATTGTCGCAGTGGTCTTGTCGGCGGCACTGTACCCCACACAATGGGGTCTATTTGTTTGTACGTGATGGCTGTTTCTTATGGCGATGAGGAATTCATGGGAGGCTAAGGTGATGGCATTCCTTGGCGGGGTGTTGTTTCTCGTGTCAGTGTTGCCATACGTGCTGTTGCCTGTCACTGCGGCGGCCTGTGCTGCAATCGGCGATGACGAAGATCTCAGGTACGTGGCAATTCAGCTGTAATGCATCATTTTGCTCCCGGGTTTCGGGTGAGCATGCCGTCTCACTTTGCGTGTCGCTCAGTATCTGGAGCAATTTTGGCTGTTTCTTCGAAGCATTTTTCTGGGTGTCCACGGTCGCCGTGCCGTCTCTTCTCTACCGTGTCGACGCCGTACGTACGATGCTATGCGATTATTGCATCGCGTGGTGTTCAACTCAGTCACCCGTCGCCTGCGCAACAGATCAACGGCTCCCAATTCGGCTGGCTGCTGGCGGCGGACGCGCTGGTCTTCGCGTCCTTTGTCGGCTTCGCATGGATCAACTCGGACGACGACTAAGCTGTTTGTGGTACGGTAGCTTTTGGCACGCGTTTAGATCCCCATGTATCGCTTCCGTAGCACTCAAAACTTTAACAATCTCCATTGTTGATCTCATATTGGCCATGGACAGTCACTCAAAAAGTCAATCTGTGACATGTGAAAAGACAGAACCTCACACCCAAGGTTTTTTTTCTATAAAAGATGGATGCCGAGAAGATCCGCTCGTCGACCAGCGGCCGCATATCCTCTCGTGCGCACGGACCGATCATCAAGAGACGCACCAGATCCAGATCCGCCGCCATCCACGCAGAAGCTACGAAACCATCATGTCCATCTCTGTGGGTCCCGCCGGCAAGGTCGGCGACGGCGTGAACGCCTACTACGTCTTCAAGGTCACGTCCGAGACGTTCTCCGTCGACCCGATCCAAGTGGACCGCCGCTACTCGGACTTCCTCTGGCTCCACACGCAGCTCGCGCGCCAGTGCGCGGGCTACATCATCCCTCCGCTGCCGGCCAAGGTCGTGCCGCTGCTGCAAGGTCCCGAGTTTCTCGAGCGCCGCCGCGCCGGACTGGAAAAGTTTCTGCGCAAGGTCGTCGAACACGATGAGCTCAAGAACACCAACTACTTCAAGTCGTTTCTTGAGTGCTCGCCCGTGGAGCTCACGGCGATCAAGGTCGAGGCACAGAAGCAGGACCAAGGCGGTGCCACGGGGCTCTCCCAGAACATGGCCCAGAAGAGCCAGCAGCTCAATAGCTGGTGGGGCAAGGCCTACCAGCGCATGGCCGAGAACGACAAGGTCAAGATGCTCGCAGCGAAGGCGGGTCGTGAGCTCAACACGACAGTGATCGAGGACCCCGAGTTTGATCGTATCATCAAGTACGTCTCGGAGCTGAACAAGCTCGTCAAGATGATGCAATCCCGAGCACGGAACGCCCATGAGCAGAACAAATTGGCCGCTGGCGCATACTGCGAGCTCATTGAGTGCATGAGCTCGGTCGCCGACATTGAGCAATCGTCTCCCAGTGGAGCGTCGGCGAGCGCACCGTCCGATTTTGGTGCTGTGCTCACGCTCTTGGACACGCGTGCGCGGCTGATCGACTCGGAACTTGCCGAGTTCTCCGAGTCGGTCGACTACTTTGCGCGCTGGGTTGGCGCCGTCATGAACGCTGTCAACGTGCGTGAAGATCGCCGCTTTGTGTACCAGGCCAAAATTGCCGCCAAGAGCCAGCAGGGGGCCACCAACAACGCCTCCCAGGATCTGATGGAGGCGAAAGAGGACTTTGAGCGGATCCACGAACGCGTCGTCAGCGAGGTCAAGCGATTCCAGTCGGAGAAATCCATGGAGCTTCGTCGACTTTTCGCGCAGTACGCGCGTGTGCAAAGTGAACACCACGCAGAACTCGCTGGCGTGATCGAGGTGACTACGAAGGCACTGGAGGGTCCGGTCAACACGCACCAGTTTGCGTCGTCCTCGACGGCAAAGCGGACGTTCTTCAGTTCGACGGCGAGCAACCAACAGGAAGACCAGCTGGAAGAATCGATGCGCAAGATGGACATGGCTCGCACCAACGACCAAAAGCCGAACGCCAAGACGAAGGAACAGCTCGTGGGCAACGAGACCTCGGATTTGTACTCGGACGTCTGCCTGTGATCAAGTTGCGACCACCATCACACCCTCCTCCCACGCCATTGTGTATGATGTGTGCCTCAATGAACATACTGTATTCTTCTCGGCAATCTTATGTCCACCTCAGTGTGTCATTGCATTTCGTATCCGACCCACTAACAGAGCAATCGCTTGGATGTCGTTATCGCTTGTCAACGACAGACAAACGTCATGAGTACGTTGATGAAAAGGTGGTCCATATGAGAGAGTTGGGGAATACCTTGTATCGTAGCGATACCACCACTTGGTATCGGCGCCCACGGTGTCTTCCTCCATAGCGCGACTGGCGAGAAGAAGGCACGCGGCGGCAAGAGCTGATGGTGGGTAATGGAGAGACTCGGGTGCGCACAGCACGTCGTGCACGAGGGCGAGTGCACAGTGTGCCGTGGTCTCGGTCACACTGATAGTTCATACTGGTTAGACGGACAAGAAGGCTTGCAGTGAGCGAGTCATGGCATCGTACTTGAGGTGGCGGGCGTAGTTGAATAGAAACGTGTGCGGCAGGACGACGTCAATATCAAAGCGGAGGACGCGGAGCACCGTTTGCTCGGCATTGATGAGGCTGCCCTTGAGGTTTGAATACGTCTTCATATACAAACGTGAGTTCAACCACTTGATTGGTACACACAGTTCGTAAACTCCATACGTCGTCTGCACGGAGTGGCTCGGTCGTGTTGTTCATGATCGCGTGGACAACGTTCACGACACTGCGCAGCGTGCGCGGCACTTCACAGCTCTGTGGATCATTCAGTAGCGGTTCCCATCAGTACATATCTGACAGCCTCTGTTTGAGCAGTGAGAAGGAGCGCACCTTGGTCGCGAGAAACAGGCACGCTCCGGCGATGACTCGGTGGTCATACTGCGTCTCCCTGTTCTAGCCAGCGTGGTCAGCATTTATCCACCACAGAATCATCTCACTAGGCCAACCACCTGCGCAACGCATAGAACTGCTGGCTCAGCACGATCGCCGTCGCGGTGGTCGTCTAGGACATGATACCAAACAACCAATGAGCAGATCCATCGACCGACTGATTGGATGAGACCAACTCCCGCGCCACACACCGTGTCCAGCAGCAAACTCTGCGCGCATCGCCTCACGAAATGGCACCGCGCGATCGCTGCACGAAGCGCCTGCGCCTGCACATTCGCAGCATCGTCTTCCAGGGCCACGTCAGGCGCAGCATCGTCCTTCAATCGCGTCGGCATCCCTCGATGAGACCAGTTGCAACAACAAAAAAAATTGTGGGGAGCTCAAGCTCCTGTTAAACCCGATACATGACACATCGGTCTTAAGAGGAATATGGCTACAGTTGGGAAAAGGCTACTCATCCTCATCGGTATCCAGCACGCCGTGGACGCGAGTGAAGATCTGCGCGCGCATCGCGTAGGGCGTGAGCACGAGCGCACTGCAGCGCAGCACAGCCTTTTGGACCCACTCGCCGTCGGGCCGCACCACGAAGTAGTACGCCATGAAACTCTTTGGGTCTTGGTACCAACCCGAGTAGCCCTGCTGCGTGCCGGGCATCGCGCCCAGCACGCCGCACTCGAGTGCCTGCTGATACAGTGCTAGGCGGAAGGCTCGCCGAGCTCGCATGCCTCGAAACGCCGACTGGATCCGCGTCGCGAAGAGTCCATAGGTCTGTGAGGCACAAAGTTCACGAAAGATCAGGGATGAGCGAGGGCCGCGGCCGCGCAAGATAGGGGAACGTACAATAATCGCCGACTTGGGTCTCTTCTCAGATGTTTTTGGCTCGATCGTGATGGTTCTCTCCTCCACGGCACCAACAGGTGGCGTTTCTAATGTGGCCACATCTTCGAGTTGATGCACGATGCTGTACACGATGTCGAGAATAACGTCCGACTCCTGCTCGTCTGGAGAGGCAAAATGGACGGTGCACACCTCAGCTTCGGTGGCTTCGGTGGAAGGGGCCTCCGCGTCGCTGATTACGTCGTTGCTCGTGTGCGAGTCCGTCTTGAGGTCATTCTCCATGGCACGAGTCGCATCTTCGTTCCTGGCTGCTGCTTCGAGTGCTTCCCAATCCACACTGTCGCTTTCGTTTGCGATACGATCGAGGGCATCCCAATCGAGCTCATAATCTTCGTCTGCTAGCTGGTCCCCTGAACTTTTTTTCTCAGCAGTTGTTTCTGCCCATCGTGAATCATGTTTTCCACTAGGTTCGTCGCTTTGGCGCGTGAGCTGGGCTGCAATGGCTTTGGGGATCTCCTCCTTCGAGAGTACTTGTATCACTTTTGAGCGATCATCAGTGGCATACGTGGTGACGAATCCTCCATCGGCGGATGCATGAAAGAACTCAGTACGCGGGACGAACGTGCCTGAGTGTGAATGTGCGAGCGCTGGTAAGATCGGAGAGCCAGCGGATAGTCGCCGTGAGCGAAGCTCCGGACTTGAGTGGGGACGATCACGGCGAGTACCCGTTTGCGAGGGTGAATTCCTGTTGTCGCTTGTCAGCATCAGCACGAATCGCTCGTCTCGGTCCCGCATTCGCTCGTTGAAGGATCCATGGAGACCATATGAGCGGTCAGTTGTCTGTGTCCCGCCATCCACCTGGCCCGCCGAGTCTTGCATAATCGCCAGGGCTTGTTGTCTCGCCTCGTGGAAGCTTGTAGCACCAGTGAACGATACCGCCGAGGCTCCGTCGCAGCCTATATGGACATCGGCTGCTGGTATTGTCTCATCCAGGTCATGTGTCACCGTCACTGTCCGCTTCTTCTTCTTTGCTGGGGATGGGCTCTTTGTTTTGGCGCCGCGGGAGCTCTGCTCATGCTGTCGGACGGATTGCCGGAGTGGCGAGTTTGATAGTGTGTGCGATAGCTGTGAATATGGTACGGTCTTCCGTACAGGCGAGTGAGGTGCTGACTCTGACGGCGATGCTGACTTTGTGGGACGTTCTCTCGTGGGGCTGAGCCTCACTGGAGGTTTAGTTGGCGACGCTTTCGACTCCAGCAGCGCTGTTTCCTTTGCTTGTTCTTCGCGTCGTCGGGCAGGAGATTTGATTCCATGAAAATGGGGAGACACCGCTTTGGTCGGGTTCTTGTCACTGGGTGTTGTCGTCGTGAATGTCTTCTCACCTTTCATCGAAATCAGTTTGTCGGGAGACGTCGACACAATCTGGACTCCACCAACAACTTCTTTCTTTCTTCGATCAAGTGGACTCGATGACGTGGGTGACGTCACGGGACTGACCGTGTCTACATCGACGATGTGGAGTTCCTGGTCCGTCGGACGTCCGAGCATGAGCGCCTGCAACAGGTCGCGTTCGTGCTCGCGTTGAGCAGCAAATTTCTTTGCCAGATAGCGCCGTTCCCGCTCCGATTGGCACTTAGCAAGTTGCTCTTCACGTCGATTCTCCGCGAGAATGCACTGCTCGATAACTTCCAAATGCTTCATCGATAGCGCGGACTGCGTCGAGTTGCGCTTCTGGATTGCCGGGAGGAACACGTTGCCGGCAACGTGCTTTCCACTCCCGTTGTGGAGCTCGGTGTGGCGCTGCTGTTGTGTTGACGACGCCGTCAGCAACAACTTCCGGTAGCCGTCACCATCATCCATCTTCAACCTTGCGTACCACGTACAGCACTAAGCTTGGCATCGTCGATCGTGATGGTTGGCACTAAGCATGCTTGTAAATATAGGTAGTTCGCGTGAACATCACAAATACCTCACAAATACATCAGAATGAATGAAACAACATCACTAGCTGCAATGAGTGTTGAACACAGGTTTAGTCTCCACATTCATCAGAAAACCAATCGAACCAAACCGTCTATGACTTCTTGACACTCCCGTAAAGTGTTGCGGGCATAGCGCGCTCTTCAATCTCCTGTGTGTCGACTTCCTGCTCGTCCTCGTCTTCATCGTCCAGATCGATTTCTTCATCGTTCGTAACTTCAACGATCTTTTGGCGAACGTTTCGGTCTGCTGGCTCGTCCGAAACTCCACGCTTGAGTGACGTCTGGTTTTGGTGAGCTTCATCATCCAAATCAGTGCGCATGACCTGAGCTTCGAGGGCCGCCATGGCATCTCCAGTAGTCGGAAGTGCGCCAGTGGCTGCAGATCCAGCAGCAACCATGCCACCCACTCCAGTGCCTGCACCAGTGGAAGTTACCTGCGGTGCAATCTCTGCTGAGATGTAGTTGACCGTAGAATACTGTGCAACCACTGATCGCTTAATGCGCAACATCTCCAAGAACGAGTGTTCTGAGCCATGTGCAACTTCAAACTCATGCCACACCTTCCAGAAGGATTCCTCATGCCGACGAGGATCACAAAACTGGGCTGTGTGGGCATAGATCGCTCGCGCCCGTTCAAACTCGCCAAGCTTGGTCTCCATGTCGGCAAACTTGAGGGACAACGGCGGCACGTACTTATCCTCCAGCTTCTCAATGCCACGTTGGTAGATTTCTCGCACTTTGCCGACTCCGAAAAACTTGTGCGCCTTTTTGATGTATGCGAAGTACACATCCAGTCGGTCCTCTACTGGAACCGCGTCGGTGGCACGTTCGTACACGCTCATTACGTTGCGCAACATACCATGCTTTTCTTCGAACTCGGCATACTTTTCGAAGAACGTCTTCACGTACTTCTCTGGGGCAGCTTTAATAGCTTGCTCGTGCAAATCTCTCGCGCGCTCAACCTTGCTCCCGGCGTAGCGCTTGACAAACTGGGTGAGGTACGCTTTCCACAGCTCCAGTGCATGTGGGAAGGTTGGAAACAGAGCCAGACCACGTTCATACACTCGGAAAGATTCTTCGAAAAACTTGTTTTCCTCGAGGCAGTTCGCATAGTTGAGCACCATCTGTGGCGTGATGATCATCAGATCAAACGCAGCGTCGTACGCAGCACGCGTAGACTTGAGTTCTCCGAGACTTTCCTCCAAATCAAGGCGAAGATTCCACAGCTTTACGCTCTGATGCAGCTTATCCTTGGAACGCAAAGCCGTCTTTTGTCGGAGACGTTTGGTCACAGATTCGGGAACTTCGCATGCATTTCTTACGACGGACAGGGCTTCCTCAAAGTTCTCCAGGCGTAATTCCATCTCGGCCCACTCACAATATACCGCGGCCAGTTCATCAGGTGATCGGTACTCGACGTCGACTGCCTTTTTGAAAATCGCACGCGCATCGGCTACTCGGTCGTTGTCCTCGTAGAACTTGGCAAATTTGATCCACAGACCATTCAAACGACCGCCACTCTTGAACGGATCGACCGTCTTGACAGCCTCGGCAAACGTACGGATCACCTTCTGCGGATCGGCCTTGTTCAGTTGGACGCGCTTCTCCCATTCACGCACATTGTTTGGATTTTGGCGCAGCAGCACAGAGTTGAGCAGCAGCGGTCGACGGTCGGCGACGTCCTCGTAGATCTTGAGTAGCCGGTCCACTTGCGTCTGATGGTCCATTTTGGAATCGGCGCGAGGGTTCTCGACAAGCTCCATCTCGGTTGTCAACATCGCCTCCACAAACTGCACGTACGCATCGAAGATCATGCTAAAGTCTCGCACCGTCATCACCTTCTGGATGCCTTCTTCGTACACGTCACGAGCCGATTCAAACAGACCGAGGCGCACATAGTACGTCGCAAGCGAGCACCACAAACGTCCGACTTCGTCTGTAAACTGTGCGATCCCGCTGCGCAAGATGGCCTCGACATCCAGCGACTGGGAGACTTCTGTCGGGTGCTGCGAGACCATGTCGCAGAGCTGCATCCACAGCGCGTGCGTGGTCTTGGCCGTCGGGTACGTGGCTTGCTGTTCAATCAGCACGATCAGCTGCTCGCTCGCCTCGTCGTACAGCTTGGCTTTGCACAAATAGTCCACATAGTCTTCCCGCTTCGTCGGCTCCAGAATCAAATACCGTCTGTAGACGGCGCGCACCGTCGCGGGCACGCCGGAGCGCTTGAGAAACTCGATAAACGGCGTCCACAGGCGTCCGTGTTGCGTGACAGGAAGCGCCCGCAGCGCGCGGTTGAACGCGTGCCGCGCCGCCGTGACGCGCTTCATGTGCTGCAGCAGCTTGAGGTACCCGAGCCACAGACGGGGCATGGTCGCGAGCTGCACGAGCGCGCGTTCGTACAGCACGACCAGCGTCTCGTAGGCCGGTGCGTCAAGTCGCTTGCCCCGCACGTTGGTCTCGTGATACTCGTCGAGGTACTTTTTCCAGAGCTTGTAGCTTCGTGGCAGCACCTGCAGCGCCCGCTCGTAGATCGTGTAGCGTACGGAGGGTGAGGCAGTGCCAGCGGCCGTGAGGTACTGGAGCCAGTGCTGCACGGCGTACGGGGTCTTGGCCACTTGCTCTTCGTACTCGTGGTAGATCAGCTCCTCGGAGGCCTACAGGAGCAAAAAGCACATGCATAGCGAGAGGAGATCAGCGGTTTTTCGATGGACGTATGTAGCGCATGGAGAGACGCACCTGCAACGCGCCAGGCGCGGGGAACGCGGCCGCACCGACAGCGACACGCGCGGCCATAGCGTTTGCTGTCCTCCTGGTGGTGTTTTTGGTTGGCCGAATCCAAGACGAGGTTATTTACACACTGGTACTGTTAGGTTTCTATTAAGTACGACCAGAAGTTTGTCAGAACCCTCACTGAAGTGAGGGAAATGTAGCCATGTTGAGGAGCGGGTCCGTTTTGCAAGCAGAAAAATACATAACCTGCACGAGGCGGAATGCTGCTCGCTCGGTTGCGGAGCGAGGCTATTTGCGGCGTGTCTGACACCGGGGGGTGTGCGTGCGTGTACATCTATACATCTCTGCAACAACGCGCCATCCACCGCGTGAGAGCGAGCGAGCGAGAGAGAGGATACCGAAGGACGGCCACGCCGGCGATGGAGAAGAAGTCGTTTGCCTCGCGCACGATGGGCACGTCGGCGGCCGCCGACGAGGAAAAATTCCGCCAGGTGTACCTCAACAACGACGCCGAGAATGCGCAGCTACGCAAGACCCACAAATACGCCTGCAACCGCGTCGCCACCTCCAAATACACGCTGCTCAGGTGGGGACGTGAGCCCAGCCGTGAGATGACGGACTGTTGTGATCACTAACCACGTCGTATGATCCGCCGTAGCTTTGTGCCCAAGACGCTGTTCGAGTTTTTCCGTGTGATCGCAAACTGCTATTTCCTCGTCATCTCCATCTTGCAAGTTGCGACACCCTGGTCCCCCACCAACCAATACACAACGGCAGGGCCGCTCGTGATTGTCCTCTTGGTGTCGATGATCAAGCAAGGCATCGAAGATAAAAAGCGCCACGCTGCGGACGACGTCCAGAACTCTCGCAAGTGTCGTGTGCTCGGGCGACATGGTGAGACCATCGTGAAGCAGTGGCAAGAGCTCCAAGTGGGCGACGTCCTCTATCTCACCGACCGGGAAGAATCGCCCGCGGATATTTTCATTCTCTCCACGTCCGAAGAAGAAGGTCGCTGCTTTGTCGAAACCTGCAACCTCGATGGCGAGACCAATCTGAAGCGACGGTCGGCGGTCGAACACGTCGCTCGTCACATTGGCTATCGGAAACTGAATGACCCGCCCCTCGCTGAGGAGAACCACACCAAGAACATGATGAAGTTCTCGGCAGTGATGGAGTATGAGCAGCCCAACAATCGACTCTACAATTTCACAGGACGGATTGAGTTCGGCTCCCCCGCCGAGGCCGCGCCAATTGGCCCGTCCAACGTCATTCTCCGTGGGTGCAGTATCCGAGGATGCTCGTACATCTTTGGTCTGGTGATTTTCACGGGACCAGAGACCAAGCTCATGCAGAACGCTCGCGCCACGCCATCCAAACAGAGCAGCGTCTATCGCATGGTGAACAAGTGCATCTTGCTCGTGTTCCTCACGCAGTTTGTACTCTGTGTGATCAGCACGATCTGCAACGCCGTGTGGACGCGCAAGTACAGCAGCAAGATCTGGTACTTTGGCTCGGCGATCTCGTCGTCGTCTCGTCTTTCCGAGATCGTCAGCTTCTTCACGTTCCTCATCCTGTACAACAACCTTGTGCCCATCTCGCTGTACGTGTCCCTCGATATGGTCAAGGTGATCCAGGCCAAGAACATCGCACTGGATCGCGAGATGTGTTATGAGGGCAAGTACGCCATCGCTCGGACATCGGATTTAAACGAAGAGCTCGGGCAAGTCGAGTACATTTTCAGCGACAAAACCGGCACGCTCACGCGCAACATTATGGAGTTTCGCAAGTGCTTCGTGCAGGGCATATCCTATGGCTTTGGCACAACTGAGATTGGACGTGCGGTCGCGGAGCTTCAGAAACGGACAGCAAGTGCCAACAAGTCCACGCTGCATGTAGATGACAAGGACGTTGTGCACGATCCAAAAGATGCACAAGTTGATTACGACCCGCTGATCCATTTCGATGACCCGCGATTAATCGATGCGCTCGATCAGAACACGGCAGCAGCCGCCGGGCTAGACGAGTTTCTCACGGTGCTCGCCGTGTGCCACACGGTCATTCCTGAAGAGAACAAGAAAACTGGCAAAGTCGACTACCGCGCGTCGTCTCCCGATGAAGAAGCTCTCGTCAAGGCCGCGAAATGCTTGGGCTACAACTTTACGACGCCCGCGCCCGTCGTGGACGTCACGGTGACAAAGAAGAGCGGCAAGAAAGAGCAGCGGCGATACACGGTGCTCAATGTGAACGAGTTCAACAGCACACGCAAACGCATGTCCGTCGTGGTGCGCACCCATGACAACCGCTACGTGCTGTACTGCAAAGGGGCCGACAATGTGATCATCCCTCGGAGTCGCACCGATCAACACGCTACAGCACTGAACGAAGAGCTCAAGCGGTTCGCGACCGAAGGACTGCGGACACTTGTGTTGGCGCGCAAAGAGCTGAGTGAGTCGGAATACAACGCCTGGGACGCGAAATACCAGGCAGCGATCACCTCGCTCAGTAATCGTGATCAGCTCTTGGCGGACGTTGCAGAAGAGCTGGAGGTGGACATGGGAATAGTCGGTGCTACAGCCATTGAAGACAAGTTACAGGAAGGCGTACCAAGTGCGATCTTCAATCTCGCGCAGGCCGGCATTAAGATCTGGATGCTCACGGGCGACAAAGAAGAAACGGCAATCAACATCGGCCACGCCTGTCGTCTCATCAACGAAGACATGCGACTGCTCATCATCAACAGCGAGAACGTGAAAGAACTCACGGCCCAAGTGGACGCGCTCTTTCACAGCGAGGACGTGCAATCGCATCTCAAGGCCCACCGCGTCTCTTCCCACTTGGCAATCGTCTGTGACGGCAAGTCGCTGGTCCACGTGTTCCCTCCAAAGAATGCGACGAGCACGCCCGAGAAAGAGGCGATTGCCAAAGATCTCGCGCGCAAGATTCTCGCAATGTCCAGTGTGTGCCGTGCTCTGATCGCGTGTCGCGTCTCGCCGGCCCAGAAAGCTGACATTGTAAATCTGGTTCGGTACAACTCGGCTCGGAAAGTAGTCACGCTCGCGATCGGCGACGGCGCCAACGACGTCAACATGATCCAGTCGGCCCACGTCGGTGTGGGCGTCTCTGGACAGGAGGGCGTGCAGGCCGTGAATGCAAGCGACTATGCGATTGCCCAGTTCCGGTACCTCGAGCGGCTGCTGCTGGTGCATGGCCGCTTCAATTACCGTCGCGTCTCCAAGGTCATTTTGTACTCGTTCTACAAGAACGTCGCGCTCGTGATCGCGCTGTTTCTGTTCAACTTTTTCAACGGCCAGTCCGGCACGAGCGTGTTCGAGAGCTTTGTCATGGCCGGGTGGAATTTCTTTTTGGCTCTTCCGATCATCGCGATCGGGGTGTTCGACGAGGACGTCTCGCCGCAGCAAGTGCTGTGCCATCCCAAGCTGTACATCCCCGGACAGCAGAACGACAGTCTCAACATGGTCCGCTTCTCGTCGTGGATATGCAATGCGATTGTGCAGGCACTACTCAGCTTCTTGCTCACCATGTACGGCGCGTTCAACGTCGGTGGGCTCTGCGTGGGGCTGTACTTGCAGGGCACCGTGATCTACTCGGGACTGCTCATGTCGGCCAACGTCAAAGTGCTGCTCGAGACGCAGTCGTGGACCAAGTTCAACGCGCTGTTTCTGGCATTTAGCATCTGGCTCTTCTTCTTCTTCTTGCTCGTGTTCCCGTTCTTCGGCGCGATGGGCGCCGAGCTCCGTGGCGTGTCCGTGCGGATGCTCGCGAGCCCCGTGTACTGGCTGTTCATGCTGCTGATTCCATTCACCAGCAACATTGGCGACATCGCCGTGAAATAGTGCGTACCGACGCAAAGCGGACTGGGGGGTTGTGACGCGAGGATCCTGACGGCTTGTTTTTTTCTGTGTGTAACAGTGTTCGCACCAACTACTTCCCGACCATGGCGAATATCCTGCGCGAACAGCTCGTGCTGGAGATGAAGTCCTCGCGTGTGGGCTGTGAGCCTGTCTGTGAGACCACCTCCCACGCACCGAACCCCACGGGATCCGACCGTGCGAGTGGCGCCGTCGGTGCGGTCGTTGCGGCCGGGGGGAAAGACCAATCGATCTACAACGCGATGCCAATCCTCACAGCTGTCGCGACGGCCGTGGACGTCGACGAGTCGTTCGTCGCACCACTGCATCAGTCAAATCGCTCGTGTACGTATGCATGTTCTCTGTCTGGTGGTGCCTGTGGGGAACCGCTCTCACCTTTTGTGGGATTTGGTGATGCAGACACGGGCTTTGCGTTCAGCACCCCGGAGGCGAGCCAGGACCACACGAGCGCGGAGCAGCGCGAGATCGCGTCGCTCAAAGTGATGCAGTACCACCGCGAGTCCGCGTCGCCCCATCCGTCCCCACGCGGCGACAGCGACGACCTGCGGCTCGAAAGCCAATGAGCCATGTTGAAGTGCGTGTCATCGGACTGTTCACGAGGGGGCGGAAATAGTTTGTAACAGATAGACCTTCACTCTGTGTCGTTATTTTTCCGAGAACAAACACCGCATTTTTTGTGTCGGGAACAAAAAAATAACCGAGGAACAAAACAGGAAAACCCAGCCTCGACGGCGTGACTCCACCACGGGGCGCACGCCACAACCGAGAAGCGAGAGGAGCGGAGCGGAGGAGGAGCGGAGGAGGAGCTGAGAACAGCGAAGCCAACCGCATTCACTCTTCTGTGTGAGGTTTAAAATCGACGCCGGGCGTAACTACCTCCACCACAACCCCCCCTCCCCCGCGACACGGCCATTTATTCGACCCAGTGGAGCGGAGCATGACGAGCTGGGAGCGCGACGACGCGGCGTTGTTCCTGGCGCGCGGCGAGGCCGAGTCCATGCCGTCGGCGGTCGGGTCGTTTGTCGTCGAGTTCGAGTCGTCGAGTCGGCTCGCGACCGCTGCTATCGAGCGCAAGCATGACCACAGTCTCGTGGACGAGGTGGTGTCGCCCACGTCGTCCAGCAGCAGCAACGGCTCGCACGGCGGTATGATGTACGGCATGTTGGACCAGCGGATACAAGCACCACCGCCCGACACGGCGACCGAGCGGACCTCGGCGAGTTCCGAGGCGGACGTGGAGGCCGACGGAGACGGCGCCGAGACGAACGCGCCTCGCTCGCGTGGCCACAGCGACGAGCACGAGCTCCAATTTGGCGAGATGGACGATGTGGACCACGCGGACGACGCCGAGGATATCGCGATGCGCAACGGGCGACTCGCGCTCGCGCTGGATCTGGACGCCGGCCCGCCAGCGGCGCTGAGCAGCGCGCATCGCCCGTCGAGCATGACGCGCAAGACGAGCAGCAGCTTTTCGGATTTGGGGGATTATGACGACTTTGCGTTTGCCGACACGACGCCGACGGGTACGCCCAACACACCCAACACGCCGACGTTTCGATCGTTGTACGACGGCAACGGCAGTCTCGGACGATCGATCTATGCGGGGATGAGCCATGCCCACCATGTGAGTCCTGCAACAAGAGGCAGCATCGTGCGGAATGGCCGGTCGAATGGACGCACAACCCCCACGCCACGGTGTGGCGTGCCCGCAGACGAACATCAACCACTCGCTGGCTCTATCTACCCCGTGGCCGGTGAGATCGTGCGGATGGAAGTCGAGAATGCGGCGTATATCATCTTCTACAAGACCGACGAGGCCGCGAAAGGAGACAGTGCATGCGACAGCGAAGGTTCCGACGAGAACACAGCCCAAAAAGAAGCAACACAGTCATCGACGTCACCATCCGAGACTGAATCAGGAGGAGAAATCAGCCCGGCCTTCTGCAGACCACCGCGGTCCCTCATTTCGCTTGGTGCGGCTGGCCACAAAGTGCGAACGACCAATTGTTTCACTCGTGACTATGCACACCCCACTCGATCTCTCGGACGAGGACTTTTTCGTGCGTCGACAAGCGTTGGGAGTGCTTTTTTGAAGGGAGCCGCTGGTCTCGTAAACCAAACGTATCAAGGTGGCGCGAACGGAGGAGTGTTTGGTTTTGCGAAGGGACTCGGCATGGGTATGCTAGGACTTGGCACCCACACAGTCAAAGGCGCGTTTCGTGGGGTTGGGCAGGTCACAAATGTCGTGGGCGAGATGGTGATGGGCTCGGCTCCACATTTCAGCATTGACGGAATGATGATCTTGACCAACTACCGTCTCATCTGGGCTTCGCTGAACACGCAAGACACCGTCGAGATTCCCCTCTCGTCAATCATCGCGATCGATACCTCTGCGACTGCGCCTCACGTGATCAACATCGAATGCAAGACGTTATTGCGCATGAGTATCGCCTTTCGCGACGAGTCGACATCGTATGACGTGCTCTCGTCCGTGTGGGACCTATACTCTGAATCTCCGTACGTCTTTGCGCATATCCACTACCAGACGTTGCTCGAGAAAGGAGAGAAATCGGAGGACGCACTACGCACGCCTTTGTACGAGTTCTACAATGCCGAGGACGACTACCGAAGGCTCAAACTGCTTCATGAGACAAGTTGGATGCGGTTACTTGACAATTCCGACTACGCGAAGTTTCCATCGTACCCGTCAACCTTCGTGGTACCTGCAGAGCTGGACGATGAAGACATGCAAGAGTTGAGCGTGTATCGAAGTGCTAGTCGAGTTCCTGCTGTTGTGTGGAGGCACCCACACTCTGGTGCTATGATGTCTCGTTGTGCACAACCGTGCGCCGGTTTGAGTGGGTATGTTGCGGAAGCTGACCAAAAATATGTCGCCGCGATGCAGCGCGCGACGGGTTATGAAGAGTCCATATATCACTTCTACGATGCTCGGAGTCAAATGGCTGCCACCGCAAACTCGGCTCAAGGCAAAGGCACTGAAGATCCCCGCAATTATCCCAACACGGAACTGCATTTTTGCGACATTGCAAACATTCATGCTGTCCGGTCGTCATTCGCGTCTCTTTCAGCCGTCTGTCAGCCAGGAGAGGACCGGTACGCGAGTGATTGGATTTACCAGCTGCGCAATACGTTCTGGTTCATGCACATCTCAAGTATCCTCGCGTCGGCTCAAACAATTTGCCAGACCCTATGCCAAGGCGAGTCGGTTATGGTCCACTGCAGCGATGGCTGGGATCGTACGCCACAACTCACAGGGCTGATCCAACTGCTATTGGATCCGTACTATCGGACACTTCATGGATTCTTGTGTTTGATTGAGAAGGAATGGTGCTGCTTTGGTCACATGTTCCGATCTCGCTACTCTCAGGGAGAAGCTCCGGGGCATCAAGAAGTCGAAGAGCAGTCGCCGGTCTTCGTGCAGTGGGTTGATTCGCTGTGGCAAATCTGGCGCCAGCAATCGTGGGCTTTCGAGTTCAACGAAGCTCTTCTTGCTTTGCTGTACGACAGCGTGTTCTCCGGTCTGTACGGGAACTTCCTGTACAATAACGAGCGCGAGAGACGAGATCGAGAGCTCGATAACCCGACGTGGTCGCTGTGGTCGCGCGTTATGGAGAACCGAGACCATTACATCAACATCGAGTACGACAGTGCGAAGAATTACAACAGCGTCGGCATCATTTTGCCGTTCTCTTCGGAAGAAGACGAGCTAGCACTCTGGGAGAACCATTTGGCTTACGCCGATCCAGTGACGCGGAAGTACTCATAGTAATTTTAGGAAATAGGAAACCCTCTCGCAAAGATCAAACGACGAGCGTGTTGCTATCGAGCACCAGCTAGTTCAACCAAGCATCATGTTGACGAAGTCCAAGACCGTTTCGTCAAGTTTGTCGTCGAGCAAGTGTCTTGATCTACATCGAATTATCCGGTGAGATACTTTGACGTGTCGTGGGGCCATCAAGCACCTACATGAAGCGTTCTAGCTTCACGTTTTCGTCATTGTTCGAGGCACAAGCTCTACTCGAGTGGTCTTGCGCGACAGGCTCACAGTTGGCTGCAGACATATTGTTAGGATTAGATGTGATAGTCGTAGGAGTGTGTCCCCACTGGGAGTCACGAGAACAAATCAAACCAATTCGCTGGCCGAGCGCTTACCATGCCGCACAGTCTCAATGACAAAAGGTTGTCCACGTTGTACATCAGCTCTTGTGCGCTTGACTGGAATCGAGCTCGCCACGACGTTCATTCCTACGAAGCGATGTAAGCTACATGGGAGATTGGGGAGTAATGTATCCATACTGACTGTCGCTGTGCGCATCGGACTGGCTGCATTCAGAATCACACCAGACGATTTCTTGTGCGACTCGAAGTTCTTGAGACAAGCTAGTCGACCTTCCATTTCCGCTTCGGTCCTTGCGGTCGCACTGCTTTGGTGTTACCGAGGGTGAACTGGTATACGTTCGCATGGGCCGAGTGCTCTCGTGTGAGTTTAAGCTTTCAATCGATTGGACTGGAGCAGCGGCCCCATTGTGAGCAATGTTCCTTGAGGGAGGTGTCACCATCCGAGGGAGATTGCGCCCTGCTGCGTCGTCAATGTCCCAGTCGGTTATTTGAGCAGCAAACTCCAGCTCTTGGAGCATAGCTTCGTCTGGAGTAGGTGATTAAATGTCCATACTACAAAGTTTACATGAACTGAACGAAACCACGGACCGATACATGTGGGTGCGACTGGTTTGTGAGGCAGATGTTCCAACTTGGACATGGAGTTCTGCGCCTTGCAAATAGATAACTGATTAGCCCCACGTTGGCATCCAGAGTACGCTCACATCGAACCAAGATGCCTTGTGTCTTCGTCCGATGAGCCATCTCTGAGCTTGCGGTGGATCGCATGCGAAGTGGCCCTGTTGTCACTGTGGCAGCGAGCGGAGTCGGTACATTGCGCTTCCGTTTCTGGAGTGCTAGTCTTCGGCGCTCTTCGATTCTTTGCCTTTGATCTTCAGTTAACTCTTCCTGGCTGTCGCAGATGACGATAGGAGCCTGCTTGGATCCATCCGTAGCTTCACCACTCGTTGGAGCCACTGTGTCGTGTACTAAACTCGAGTCGACAGGCTCCGTCTGTCTTAGCTTCTCTCTGTGAGCATCTTGTGAACGATCAAAACGAGGCTCGTCAACAACAGTTCGATTGGTCGGTGCTTGTTGACGTGAGGCAACAGGCTTCGCTTGGCGAGTTGCAAGATTCTCGCTTGGTTGAACACTTGCTTTTCCACGATTCGTCTGCCCTGTCAAATCAGCACACCCGTTCAAAGCAAGGATCTGCTTCGCGAGCATCTGTGGTGTAATCTTCTCTGGCTCAGGAGGGATCTGAGGAGGCTCGCTTGTGTGCAGTTCTACAGGCGACTCGACCGTCTGTACGGCATCACCCGATTGATTCTTCTCTACGTCTACACACACCCAATTCACATCAGACAACTCAGCTATCGTAGCCAAGTTTTCAACATACGTGCTGGACATACATGCTCGCGCCTTGACCACCATCTTCGCTCCATAGAGTCGTTCAATCTGCCGCACCAACAGACTGGCCGTTAAAAGAGTGCACCGTGCATGACCGGGGAGACGGCGTTGCTGTTCCACACCTGTTCCCAGTTGCCCGCCTTGGCGAGATCGCGCACGTGCTGCTTCTTGGCCGCGAGATCCTTCGGCACATGGTCCCGCACATCCTTGCGGGTGGTCTTGGCCTTGACCACCTTGCGCTTGCCCGGGTTGGCCTTGGTGGTCTTGGTCGTCCCCATCCTTTCGTGGGAACGAAATGTTGAAGTGAACGACCTCGATTTTTTGCCGCCTCCGTTTGATTTAGATACGGGTATAACTAAATACGGATATCTACTTATGGAGATCTACTGCTGGCTGTGTGCCGACCCTCTGGAAATCGATCGATATACCATCTTCGTGCCAATTGCACGTTGCGACGGCGATGGGGACGGACGAACCCAAGGACGCGAGCGCGCTGACGTCGCCCGTGGCGAGCAACGGCGCTGGCGCCAATGGAAGCGGCAGCGCGAAGAAGCGACTGCTCCCTATGGAGCTGCGGGTACGGTTTCCTGGGTATATTGCTGTGGTCCCCAGCAAACTGATAGGATCACTCGCGCGTGCAGCGCCGTCGTAAAGCCGCCAAGCTCCAGATCACTTCGGAGAAAAATGTGGCGACGATCAGCGCCAAGGATATCATCGAAAGGTAGACACTCGCTATCTATGGGGAGCTGTTGGTACGATCGCCCGTTTCTCTGACACCAATATGCAGTATCCAGGATACGAATCAGAACACTCCGGATGATGCAGCTCCCAACGAAAAAAGGGAGGCAAATGATGCGATCCCGCGAACGGATCCAGTGCCTACAGAGGACGGGACAAATGGCCGACCATCCGGGCAAGCTACTGTACTCGAGTCAACCACGCCTGCTCATGCGGAGAATGAACCTGAAACAACAGCTCGGGAGACCACAGAGCCCAATTCGACAAGCACCACAAAGAGACTGCAGACCCTGTTCTCATTCTCCCTCCAGGACAGAAAACGCCAGAAGCTGCAGCATCGAGAGTCGCTGATTGACGTGCCAATGCACATGAAGGTCGGTTGTCGCTGACATAGCACCGACAAGAACCAATTCAAACTGACTCGTCGTCGTGTGATACAGCTTGATCGAGTACCCATTGATCTTGCCCTCAAGTCCAAAGTGGTGATCTCTATGTCGTTTGCCTTTCCCTTTATTCGCCCGCGGTGAGTGTTCGGATACCTATTTTTCAGTGATAGCGTGATGAGTGATAGATTGTGGGGTTGATAGGGCTGCTTCGTTGGCCAAGGCGATGTCAAATGAACCGTCGGGCTCTCCAGAAGTTCAATGGCTCCAGGCTCTTCAGTACTATTCTCATCCTGCATCTGCATTACCGACTTCGCTCAACGCAACCAACGAGAGGCAGCTCGAGGAAAGCGAATTCTACGTGAACCGGTTTCGACTCTGGCAGGATACGTTTCGCGCCGCGTACTTCGGCTTCCGACGTCTCGCACGCCATGGCACCCTGTATGTGCGTTATCCAGATTTTGTTGTCTGTTTCTATATCAATGATGGGAAAGGAGAAGAATCGAGTGGCGGGCTATCGATTCTTGGTATCTGCCAAAGGCTTAGTTCAAGTTCGAATGGCCATGGAGCTGACCAGAATACTCCTCGGATTGGGAAACATTTGCGAGCCGTCGTTTCGCAGTCGAATGCTCGCCTGCGCAAGGAACTGCACCACCGTGGAGTCGAGTTCCACGTGCCGTTCAACCTTCGGACTCTCCAGAAACCAGTTACAGATTCACTACTCAACGAAGATGATTTGTCCGGGCCAGCGATCGGTACAAATGGGACAGATCAAGCTGTTCATGGCCCTGATTCTCTACTGCAGTTCAACGGACACGATGCAGTCCACGGTTTGTTTGAGTTTCTCCTGAATCGAAAACGTACGTATGCAGACGTGAATAATCTAGAAATGGCTACGACTAATCGACCTGACTATTTCAGCACATTCAAACCAAGATGTTCCTGAGATCCTCGCGTCCCACCCTTTCCCGAATGCAGCAATGAAGTCGATTGCGGTTCGATACATGGGGAAAACATCCGGACGAGGATTAAGTGACAACATCTCAACACCTGCCTCAAACACTGCATTCAGGTACAAGAGCTTGTTGGCGCCGTGTTACAAGCATGAATCTGACACTTGTCAATTAATATGTCACAGGTCGGAGATCGAACTCTCTGGAATCTGTCTGCCATCAGCCATTGCAAGGCTAATCAGTTGCCTTGAGGAAGCGCAAAAGGGGGGCGACTCTTCTCTCGAGGGTGACGTCTCCATCAAAACTGCGTTGGAGACTGCGTCAATGTGCGAGCGCATGAATGCCATCTTTCTCGATGACGGCAGAGGGGGAGCATCGCGGTTCGGTCAAGAGCGCGCGACGTGGAAGCAACAACTTGATTTCGCTAAGCGCAGACTGCAGTCTGTCAAGAAGAACGGCAGTGGCCCACATGAGATCGAAATGACGGCTCGGTGAGCTCATTGGCTGAAACAGTGGCATTACAACTACTCAAGGGCGCAACTTCGATGTAGTTCTAGATCATACTGCACGTGCAAGTAAAATCATCGTCGACTGATCTGTTTAGTGACCAGAGGCGTAGTGGTCTGGGTACTTAGCGACATGCTCAAGCATTTCCCGTTCTTGCTCCTGTTAACCACGTTTAGATGAACTGTGAGGACAATGGTGTACCCCAAGTGCATGTCACTGATAACGTACAAGCAGGTGAGGGATCTTGACGTCGTACACATCTTCGAAGAGCGTCTCAAGCGCAGGTGGGCCCTTGCTCTCAGCCTTCTGGAGAGCCGCGAGCACATTCGTGCGTTCATTGTCACGGATATTGCGGTCCTGCTCCTCAGTCAACCATCCTCGTCGCTGTAAAATCAACATAACCATCAGTCATCTGAACCAACCCTAGATCGATGTCAGAGCGAACGTACGAAGAGGTAACGCTTGGTGCGCTCAATCGGGTCGAAGTTGTCCTTCCAGTGCTTGATTTCCGAGACTTCGCGGTACCGGGTAGAGTCATCAGACGTCGAGTGGTGGCCTTGGCGGTACGACATCGCCTCAATGAGCACGGGGCGACCATGCTCGAGAATGTATTCGCGGGCGAACTTGGTAGCCTTGTGGACAGCGAGGAAGTCGTTGCCGTCGACACGCATGATCGGGATGCCGTAGCCAGCGCCACGTGACGCGATACCATCACCGCGGAACTGGTCCTTCGTCGGCGTACTGATGGCGAAACCGTTGTTACGACAGAAGAACAACACGGGACATTCCTTCGTCGAGGAGAAGTTGAGCGCCGCGTGGAAATCGCCCTCACTTGCCGCGCCTTCTCCAAAGTAGCACACAGAAATGCGGTCTTCCTTGGCAAGCTTGAACGAGTACGCCGCACCAACCGCCTATTCAGTACGAGATGTTGAGATTAGTGGCTATTGTATAATACCACCAAGCTGAAGATGAGCCATACGTGAGGGATCTGCGTGGCGAGCGGCGAGGAAATTGTGTGGTGGTTGAGCGCCGCCGAGCCGTAGTGCACCGGCATCTGACGGCCCTTGCCGTGGCCATCCTTGTTGCTAAAACACTGGTCGGCAAAGTTCTCGAGCGAGAAGCCGCGCCACATAAGCACACCCGGCTCACGGTACTGTGCGAAGACCATGTCGGCTATAGAAACAACCAATCGTGGTTAGATCGGATCGTTCTGCCCGCAGATCATCATGGATCGTGAAGGGACTCACACATGCGGTAGGCCGACACGCTACCAAACTGGATCGCTTCCTCCCCGTACGAGGTCATGTAGAACGAAATACGACCTTGGCGCTGTGCGTCGTAGAAGATGTTGTCCATGGCCTGCCCACGAAGAACCATGATGGTTCAGCACACCCACTACCTCGGCATCCACAACATCTGTATGCACGTACGTTCAGTCGGATCATGCTCGTGTAGATCTGCGTGCAGATATCCTGGCCCAGCTCCGGGTCTTCCGCACCCTCGACGATGTTGCCGTCCTCATTCATGACTACACCACCACAACCGTCAACAACACATCATCTCTATCCGGCTGCACTCGTTCCCCCCTACGTACTTCGGAAGACCGGGATGAGCTCATTTTCACTGGGATCACGGAACACGGTCTTCGACACGAGCGGCATATCCGTGCCGGGGAAGTTGCCTATCAGTCATTCCACGACATATCTCGGTCAATACGTCGTCGTTTTCGCTCGTTCTTCCGCGGATCCGCCTCACCGAGCGACGAGAACGAGCGCGTAGCCGTCAAAGCGCGACGGGCGGCAGCAGCGGCGGCACTGCGGCGCGCTAGCAGCGAGAGCGAACGGCTTCCAAGCATCTTGAGAGGAATGGGAACTGCGGGCCACAAAGAGAGCGTGTTCACGTGTGAGCACTCAGTTGGCGGTGCCTTCAAGCTGTGGACGAACAACAAGGCCGACGAGTGGAGTGTAACCCTACCCACAAGGAGATTAACAGCACATGATTGGACGAAATCATTCGAAACTTCAAGTGCCACGTCTGCACGACTTGATATGACGGCATCAAAGGGCATGAATTTTAACCAATAGATGTGGAATATGGACTAAAAACCTAGCCCTTGTAACTGTAGAAATGCATACACATATACTTTCACGGACAAACAATCGCTTAATGGATATGTTCTATCCTTCATATTCAGATGACTAAGGATTATCCGGACGAAGACCTATTGTTGTGGGCCTGTGTGATGCAGGGTTGCCGTTCGGTTTGCCATTTCGAAGGATGGCTTCACCGCAACGACGAATCTCCCAAACAAAATGGAAGTGCTTTCCACATCGCCCTAGGCGGATTTGTTTCCTAACGAATGGATGCGTGAAGGTCTAACTGACAAGTGGTATGGTCGGGTAGATCTTCATGATTGTTCAAGTTATCCGTACACGAGAGCA
>JAADVY010000056.1:0-34647 GCA_023336035.1 Pythium plurisporium
CGCCCGCGAGAACGAGCTGGTCATGGTGTGGGATGAAGAGAAATTACGTCGCCCGTAATGGTACAGTAGTCATGTTGTATGCCCCCATTTAGGTCAACTGTAGAGCCAATACTTTTGGCTGTAGAACTTTGGATCTCGGAGTTTCTCGACAGAGTCGATGCTGCTGAAGTAATAAGCCACGGCACCTTCACTTACAATAGCATCCAACATCAGCTTACGCTCGGATTTTTCAGCTCACATTTGGGGTGCATCACTCACCGATCTTCTGTAGACAGGAAAGGGCGGCGTAGGCGTCGTCTTCCCACACGACCAACAGCGTCTCGCCTGCCGTGACTTTGCGCTGCACAACAAACAGGTCAACAGTGACTCATCCATGTATGATGTAGACTACGCACCACACGAATGACGCCGAGCACGATTGTCGTTATTATGTATAGTGGGTGCACCCACAACAGCGGCCGGAACTGGCGGTAGAGCAAATTGAACAGGCCACTGCGGAAAAGAAACGTAGCACCGAAGAGCGCAAAGAAGTTGATGAAGCCAAAGATCTGGAGGAGTACTTGGACCCTGCAGTAGGACTCTCCTCTATGAGCGAATCATAGACCAAATCAGGTAGTGTCACAGGACGTACATGACGAGAATGGTTGCGCTGTTGCCTGTGGTGAAGTCCTGGCCGGGCAGATCGCCAAACTCGACCGACGAGTTGAGGATGATGTCGATCACGCAAATGCTCGCAAGGAAGAGGCAGTGGTAGCTGAAGAACGGGTTGTGGTCGCCGCCGCCCGCAATGCGACCGCCATGCGGGAGCGCCATTGCTCAATTTTGATCTGTGACCTTTCAATCGGACGCGATTGGATCTTACGTTCCGTAAATAACAAATGTTACATACGGCTGATTTGAATCGCGAGGGAGATGTGTTCCCGCCCTTTTGTTTGGTGTTTTCCCATTCGCCCGCTGAATCAAACGGACGAGTATGGGCATCTCGGGGCTTCTCCCCGTGCTCAAGAGCATCACTGAGACCAAGACAATTGACCAGTATACGGGCCAGACGCTTGCGATCGACGGGTACTGCTGGTATGTGCGACTCGCGTGGAAATCGGCCCCGAAACGGCCCTACAATACTCTCTCGAACCACGAACCAAACGAACTACTGCAACACGTAGGCTCCACCGCGCCATCTACAGCTGCAGCCAGGAGATTTGTCTGGGCGAAGACACCGACAAGTGCGTTTGTGGGGCCTCTATATATCGCGCATGTCGCGTGGAAAAGATCGACTGACGCGTTGGGCTGTAGGTACATTATCTACTTTACGGACCGCGTCCACGTGCTGCTGCAGCATGGCATCACGCCCTACGTGGTCTTTGACGGCGGTCCGCTGCCCATGAAGAAGGGCACGGAAGAAGAGCGTCGCAAGTACGTTGATGGTGGCGATGGCATCGGGGGGAAGGAGGGAGGGAATGGTGACTCCATAGGAATATGATTTCCATACAGGTCCCGCGCCAAGAACCGCGAGCTTGGAATCCAGAGTCTGCAGCTGAAGAACTACGCGGACGCACGCAAATACTTTGTGCGCGCGGCCGACGTGACGCCGTACATGGCGCATCGTGTGATTCGCCAGCTCAAAGTGATGAACGTGCAGTACGTCGTCGCACCGTACGAGGCCGACGCGCAGCTCGCGTTCCTCATGAAGAACAAACTCGTGGATGGCGTGATCACAGAAGACTCGGACTGCCTCCCGTTCGGCTGCTCCAAGGTGCTGTTCAAGATGGACCGCGACGGCGTCGCACAGGAAGTGCGAACAGACAACCTCAAGCGCAACGACGGACTCAGCTTCCACATGTTCACCGACGAGATGGTATGTGGAGCTGCTCGGTTGTGCGCTCGTTCCGTCAATGGCGTCTGACTGGATTGCGTCAGTTCTTGGAGATGTGTATTTTCTCGGGATGTGATTATTTGCCTAGTCTGCCGGGTTTTGGTCTCAAGAAGGCATACGCGCTTGTAAAACAGCATGGGACCTACACAAAGGTAACGAAGCTCCCGATGATTGTGTTATCAGTCAGGAGCCACGAGGACTTAGGTGATACGTGTGTTGTGCTTGCTTAGATTCTTCGTGCACTACGCATGGAGGGAAAAGTGCGCGTTCCACCGACATATGAAGCAGAGTTTGAGCGCGCTCTGCTCACGTTCCACCACCAGCGCGTGTTTGATCCATCGTCTAATGTGCGTGCGCCTGCGTGGCTACCCATCCAGGGACTTCTTAACGCACGTGGTTAACTCTTCTTCTGCTGCAACGCTTTAGCAACTCGTACCACTCACTCCTATTCCGAAGAAACTGCGAGATAGGGACAATGAGCTCGACTTTCTGGGGCCGATCATTGCGGATGAGACTGCGCAGGCGATCGCTCAAGGTGACGTGGATCCCATCACACACTTGCCATTCACTGACCCGCCCCCATCTCGACTGCAGAATGCACAAACACTGCGCCAACCCCTGACATCAGGTTATGCAAAAAACACTTCCAATGGGTTTATCTTTCGGAAGCCACAGGGTATCAAGTCTCCACCCAAAGCCTCCTCCCTGCCTCCACCCAAGACTACCACGCGAAACCTGCCGGCGTGGATGTCGCGGAAGGCTCAACAGTATAGTGCCAAGACGCCATCACCACCACCCGCTCCTACTCCAACGAGCGCACCCAAGGTTTCCCCACCCAAGACCATCAGCCATTTCTTCGCCTTACGCCAGAGTAACTTATCTCCGACTCACGATGCCGCGAAAACCTCAGCACCGACGACCACGTCGCTCACTCGCCAGCAATCAACCGAATCCACGTACGAAAGCCAAGACCCCAGCGAAGTAGATGTGGCGAGAAGCATCTCGTTTTCTCCGATGAACGACACTGTCAAACAGATGCATTCGCATGGGGCTGCTGAAAACAAAGAGAATGCTGCTCCCAATGAGATGGCGAGACCCTCCCCTACAGAGAATGCGTTCGCGCGCATGATGCGGGCTGGCACGGTATTCCAGAAGCACACACTCAAGCGCAAGGCTCCAGCAGGCAGATTCTCTAGCGTCACAACCAAAAGGTTCTCTGGAGGACGTGGAAGTCATCAAACCCAAGAAACTCCCATGGAACGCATCAAGCGGCTCGCGTTCACGTCCCAGGCGGCGTCAGGCCGCGCGAGTCAGTCAACCACATCACTTTCGTCCTCTTCGACCACACAACCAGATAGTGAGCCGCCCTCAGACGATCTGGCGGATGAAGTTGAGTCGCAGCAATGCGCATTTCGGAGTTCAGCAGCTCTCACTAAACATGTGACACTGCAAGAAATTAAGCACGGCGATAGCACTGAGGTTGAAGCCGATCGCAAACCGAGACCAGAACGACCTGTTGCCGCATCCGCTGACGCGTTCGCACGATTCCGTTTCAGTGCGAAGTGAAGGCCGACCGAACATAGATAACTGTATTAATGACAATGTGGACTTGGTCCCTTCGGACAGCACACTAGCTCTTGTGAATCTCACGCATGCACACTGGACAACTGTTGTTGTCGCGAACCCACGGCGAGGCACACTCATCGTGAAACACGTGAGTGCACGGTAGTGTCCGGGCGACATCACCACGCACGTAACCTGAAAGACAAATGGAGCACCTGAGAGCACCACAGAGAAGTCAGCCACGTCCCTCATTATCCATGCCCACAATGACGTACACGACATCCTCACGGCTGTTGGTGGTCCACCGATGCGTCGGTAGAGTGGAGAGAACTTGTCCTGAGATTTCACGCCACCGTTCTCTTTTCACATTCCCGCCGTGCTCATCGAGCGCGAGCATCTCTTCGTACGTCATGTTATCTGGGTCCAACCCGTCTAGACCGACTGCGAAACCGAACTGGTGTGGGTGGTGAAGGTGATGACCGACGTCATTTTCTGTCCATCGAGGGTGCAGCGCTACGTCTGTGACGTCCTCGATATCGATCCGAAGAGCCGCGAGTTGTTCTTCGATGGTCCGCATCTCCTGCATCAATGAGGCTTGTGTTGGAGGTGGAGATATACTTGCAGCAGCCGCATGATGCAACGGAGGTCTGTCCATCTGAGCGTCCATGTTGTGTTGGCGGTTGAGTTCGAGAGCCACGAGTCGATCTTGGTGCGCCTGTAACGCGAGCAGCTCCTCCAAAAGTGAGCCCTGGTTCGCAGGAGACGTCGGAGCTGCCGCTGGGGAAGCCGGAGATCTATCTGGATGGTGATCATGTCCGTATTCAACCGCGAGGAGGTGATCCTCGTACTCTCGTCTCGCGAGCTCGTCCTATGAGCGGCTTCAGCAGCGGTGCACGACAGTATTCAGCGAGTGGCACTTACCGCTTCTAGTTGGTACGCCAGAGCAATCGAGGCAGCCTCGCTCGGATCGATGCCAAAGGGTGTGGGTGGTAACAGGGTGTCATATACACGAGCCTGTGGAGGCGGTGGGCTGTCTCTGGATCGGAACGACTGCGTGGGGCGGGACATGATGAGAATGGAAAAGTGCGGAGCGATGGCACGGGGGAACCAGTCGCTGTCCCGTTGACGTAGATCTCGTCCTCTCGAGCCCAGTGACTGCTGTTAGAGCGTCCTCACCAGCAGATATGCATCCTCAGAGGTATATATATATACGTCAGTGAATTACGAGCGTGGTGTCCCTCAAACGTCCGCGATCTCAAGCTTGCACAGTGGGCAACTGTTGTTCTCGCGGACCCACCCAGACACGCACTCTTCATGGAAAACGTGTGCACAGGGCAGCGTGAGAGCGACGTCTCCGATGGCGAATCCGTACTGGCAAATGATGCACCTGCTCACCAAAAAACCAAAAGCGCCATCAGCTCCACTCGCTCAGTGCACGAAAAACGAGACGAGCCCACATACGTGACGTCGTCACTGCTCTGCGTTGTCCAGCGGTGCGTCGGGAGCCTTGACAGCACCTGCACTGCAACCTGACGCCATCGCTCCTTCTTCACGTCGCCGACTCGTTCTCCGAGCTGCAGGAGTTCTTCGTACGTCATGTTGTCCGGATCGACGGCGGCATCGTGTAGTCGTCCTGCGTGTGGAATTGCTCCCACGTCGCCAAGATCATGACGGTGATCATGATGATGGTGCTGCCGATGGGCCTCTCGCTCTTGCTCCTCTTCATATTCGCGCCGACGGAGCCGTTCCTCATACTCGCGCATGGCGGCCAGGTTCTGGATCCATCAAAGCAAGCAGTCAGCAGAGACTATCGTATCGATCAGCCTGGATCGGTCTCACCTCTTGTCGTTGGAGATATTGGGCCAGAGCAATAGATGCTGCTTCATCAGAATCGGCGGTCGTATTTGTGTTTGTGATGGGGACGCGTTCCGGCTCAGCGTCTGACTTGGTCTCCTCTTGAGGTGAGAATCTTCTCCGCCTGGGGTCCTCTTCACCATTCGTAGACACGGTCGAAGCATGGCCAGCTCGAGATGTGATCGCTGCTCGTGCAGCTGATGGACGTTCGTCGGATGGGTTCGGCCCAAGCCGAGGGCGCGGACGTGACGACGGGGCGGACGGTTGGAAATCCAACTGTCGTCGTCTCGTTCCACTGACGCGTGGCGCTGTTATTGACAAAGGTGGCGGCGGAGGTGGTATCGGATCTGAGGCAGACGCTGATATCGGCCGTGCGGGTGAAGAGCGTGTACTTCGTCGTGTCGCTGATCCGGAGGTCGCCCCACGTCGCATGGGCTGGACGGCGGCCGAGTCGACGGGGGAGATTGGGCTTTCTGCGATGAAGTCGTCGGCAGCATGGGACTGTGCAACATGCAATCACCATCAGCTTTTGGATCAAACGACAGCATTGAACAACGTGGGTACATACGAGTAGCGAAGTCCGTCGCGTGCTCGCTGCGTCCGGCGTCGTCAGGCTCGTCCGTCGACTGCCCACTGGACTCGTGAGATCGATCACACCGCCTCCATCCTCTCGCACTGGTGACCTCGTCGCACTGGCTGCTTCTGCTGTCGCTGGTGGTGGCGAGCCAGCGCTTGCCGTGGACCCGCTGCTGGAGGTCGGCGACTGTGGACGACGTTCCGTCGTGGTCTTATTACCGCCCATGGTCAGTCATATACCATGCCACAATACCCTTTACATCCATGCACCTACCTCTCCAATCCCCGCATCCTGCAGCACGCGCTCGAGCCGCGCGTACCGTCGCTTGAGCTTGGTGTATTTAGTCTCGAGCTGCTCGCGCCGATGCTGCTCCAGTGCGAGCGACGCCTCCAGCACGCGGATGCGCACCTCCTGCTGCGCCGCCGTGCGCGCGCGATCCAGCGACGAGGCCATCGCAGCAGCAGCAGAAGACGACGACGAAGAAGAAGATGAGGCGGGACCGGCGGCCGCGCGGCGCATCGAGGGATTTTTCGAACCACGGGATGACGCGGATCGCGTGGTGTGGACTTCCCGCCAAAAAAACTACGAGCAGCTCTGGGTTCATACCGGTGGAAAAACCGGTATGTAGTCAGTTTTAGCCAGAAGGGAAGATGGGTACGGTATCCGTTGCCTCGCCGGTTTCTTCGTTCTTCTCCTCGCTCACTTCCGTTTAGACATGGGCTTTCTCGAGTGGGACGCGCGGCTCGAGGGCCTCGCGTGGGCCACGGCCGCGTGGATGGTCGTGTGGTCGGCCGTGCTGCTCGCCGTGCCGGCCGGCGCGAGCGGCCGCCAGCATATCGTCTCGCTCAACGCCGCGCACGGTGTCGTGTGCACGGCCGCGGCCGCCAGCACGATCGCCTTGGGGTGGGACCCGACCCAGTCTGTGGCCATCTCACTCGCCTACTTCCTCGTGGATCTCGTCGCGATGGTGCATGGCGACGGCCTCACACGGCTCCATACGCTCCAACGCTCGCGCCTGATGGACTATGTCCATCACGTGCTCGGCCTGTTCTGGGGCACGGTGCTGTTCGCCCACGAGACGCACTTGTGCCGCACGGCGCTCACGAACCCGTACGTGTGGATCCAGACCAACGAGGTGAGCACGCCGTTCTACAACTGGTTCCGCCTCACCAACAACCGCGTCGCGGGCGGGCTCTTCGCGTCGTTCTTCTTTGTCTCGCGCGTGCTCGGCAACTCGCTCTATGTGGTCCCGCGGCTCTGGAGCGAGTGCGACCGCCGGTACCTGATGGGCTGCATGCCCTACTTTCTGTTGCAGTACGTGTGGTTCGCGATGATCGTACAGAAGATGCGGCGCGTCGCCACCAAGAAACCGGCCGGCACCACGAAGAGCGAGTGAGTAGATCGGGTGTCTCCAAATACAGTACATGCATACAGTACATACAGAGCTGGCTGTTCGCGCAGCGTGTGCTGTGTGTGTGTGTGTGCATGTGGTCCACCCCTTGCATCCACCTTGGTGAGGATTCCTCACCACGGTGGTCCACACTATCCACTCCTTTGTGGCCGTCCACATCCACTGTGGCCACGGCCCAAGATTCTCGCGATGTGCATCTTGAACTGGCTTTGCCTTCAAAGATCCCTATGATGGCTCGTCTCCTGCCGATACTTCCATTCACCCACATCGCCATGCATCGAAACGGCGCGTGCTTTGCGGAATAATTGGGCGAGGCCGTCGCGGATGCCCACGACCAAGAAGGACAGAATGATGGCCGCCGTGTACCTACAGTACTTGCAGTACTGTACGAGCGTGGCCCCAGTCAGTCACTTCGCGCGACGGAACAGAAAGAAAGGAAAGAAACCGCGGCGGCGGTTCCGCGGTTCCTTCCATCGATTTCCTGTTTGGGACTGTATGGCGTTTCCTTCCACCGTCCCAGGGCGGCGGATCCCTAGTCCCCATGTGGCCAATTCGCCCCTTCGCGTGCGGGGTCCGCAGCTGCGCCTCTCGCGTTGCGACCGGCGCGTAGCATCCGCACCTGCGGCCTCACTTGCCGATCGGAGCGGACGGGACCCCGGCCCCTCTCCATGCACAGCGATCTGCTCATGCTGCGTGTGGCCTGCCGCGTCGTTGAAGGTGCGCGTGGCCCGACGCCGTCCACTGCGGACGCCGCCAAGGCCACATCCACAACCACGAACCCCAGTGCGGCCACCGCTGCGGCTACAGGCGGCATCCGCTTACCACGGCTCGTGCTGCCCACGATCGCCGTCTCCAGGGAGCACGCGCGGAGGATACCCGCACTCCACCAGCCGCGTCCACAGCCACAGCCTCCCATGTCAGCGGACGCGGCCGACCTCATGCTCGGCCTCAAGCGGCCACACGCGGACGAACCGGACGAGTCGCCGCGGCTGCTCAAGCGAGCACGACAGAGCGAGAGTCCGCCGCGCGTGCGGCTGCCACCGCCGCCGGGTGTGTTCATGGACTCGCCGCTGGCCAAGCTGCTGCATGCGCCGCGCTGTCTACCGTCGTCCACAGTGTCGTCCACAGGTTTGTCCACAATGGGGCTGCCCATGTGCAGTCCGCTGGGCGTCGAGGGCGTGGCGGGCGTCGTGGCCGTGTCGCGACCAGACGTCCACAGCCAGTCGTGCGACGCGCCCACAACGTTCATGCCGTTCATGAGCCGGCCACAGATGACGGTCCACACTGCGGCCAGCAACGCATCTGCGAGTGAGGATGACGAGGACGACGCCGAGCCGACCGAGAAGCTCTCGCCGCTCGAGTCCCCGCGCGTGTGTGGTACGTGATTCGGAAATGGAGAGGACGCATTTGGATCCTGATCCTGTTTTTTGTGTGCTGTAGAACCCGTGGCGACCTCAACGCTCCGCATGCCGACGCTGCCGCCGTGGCGCTCGCCTGTACCCACCACCGCGACGCCGCAGCAGCCCCGTGCCCACCACACCTCACCCTTGCCGTACGTCGTGTCTCCTGGCGATTGATCTCCTCTCCAAGGCGTCGGACTGATTGTGCTTATTCTTCAGCTCGTTCAACGTGTCCCCCGCGACGCGCCAGTCGGCGGCGATGCCTCCCCTCGCACTGCCCGCCACGACAAAGCCCACGCTCGTGCGAAAGACGTCGGCGCCGTGGCGACAGGCCATGGCCCCACAGGAACGCACGCGCACGCGGGAGCGGATCCTCCGCGGACTCGACCGCCAGTGCCGCGGCGACTACGACGCGCTGCTGCAAATCGTCACGGCGCTCGAAGAGGAGCTGCTCCACGCGCATACAACGTCGAAAGACCACTACTTTTTCCAGACCGTCGCGTTGCGGGACCGCATCGCGACGCTGTCGCCGCCGACCACCACACGGCCACAACTACAGCCACAGCCGCACCATCATCTATAGAGGACGGGTCGCGCCCCATCCTTCTCCATGTTTCTGTCTGGTCGATCGTGCGTCCTGATTCTATCAACTGCTCTAAACGAACTAAGAATTTTTATTTTTTCTTTTACGAAACGTCTTAGCTGGCAAAGAACTCTTCCCATGGATGATGCGACCGCGAACCGGCCACGCGGCACCTCACAGACTGAGAACAGCAAAGATGCGACCGCTCGCGGCCGAGTGGTATTACTACTGTATGTACGTACCCGTCCCAATGGAGATGCGCGTCTGACTGACTATCAGCTATCGGCTCAGATGCGACGCTTGGCGTGTTCTTCACGCCGTTTCACTCGTCGCAAAATATCGAGGTCCCATGGTCGCATGAGCCAAGGCATTCGCGCGAGGTGGCAGCACCCCAACGGAGCGCGACCCTTTGGACGCGAGGCGGCGCCGGACCCTCGCAACCGCGACGGACGAGCTCGTGAGGAAGCGAGCCCGGCGACCATGGCGGCCATGCAGCTGGAGGACATTCGCGACATGGGCGAGGCGCTCACGCGCGCACGCGAGCTGTGCCAGGAGGCCCAGTACGAGAAGGGCCTGGAGCTTTTCGGCAAGACGCTCGCGAGGCTGCGGCAGTGCATTCGCCGCATGAGCAAAATGTCGGAGCGCCAGCCCTGGCTGCAGGTGAGCTCATGGAGAGGATGGATGACTCGTTTATGTGCAATCGGATGCTCACCGTGATGAGTTGCGTACAGATGCAAATCGAGCTCGAGAACGAGCTGAACCTGTACACGGACTATGCGGAGCTGCTGCAGGCGTTCAAGACGCCGCCCGGCGGGAAGCGCGGCCACGCGGCCAAGCACCACCACGCGCGTGCGGCCGGACCGGTGGACGAGCCGGCGGACGGTGCTCCGGCGTGGGAGGTGTACACGCCCGAGTCGCGCAAGGCCGGGGACGACCGCGACCCGGACGTGTGGGCACCACCCTCGCCCGAGCAGCAGATTGGACGGGCTCGACCGGGAGCAGCCAACGGTGGAGGAGCTTTCCCGGCTGCCGGACGCGCGCCGCCGCCGTGGGCAAACGTAGACAACAACCGCGTCAACAAGTACGTCGCAATGGAGCTACTTTCCGATGGCTTGGTAGCTAGTAATGTGGTTGTGGAATCAGTCGTGTGGCGAAGCAGAGCCCCGTGCAGAATGCGCGTGGTGTGCGAGACGTTCCGTCGGGGCGGCGTACACCGAGTGACGACCAGCGGAAGCAGGCGCGACCGGCACCGGACAATCGTCGCAACAACGCACCTGCCGCGAAACAACAGGCTGCGAAAGGCGGCAAAGCGGACGGCAAAGCAGCTGTAGGGGCTGCCCCCAAGGGTCCGAGCGGTGGCAGTGAGTTGATCGGTGGCAAGAAGAAGTACTCTGAGTTTGCACGAGAAGAAGGGATGGTGGATTTGGACCTGATTGAGATGATTGAACGGGATATTGTCGACACGGCCACCAAAATTACGTTTGACAATATCGCCGGCCTTGAGCACACGAAGCAGCTCCTGCAAGAGGCCGTGATGCTGCCTCAGATCGCACCGCACCTGTTCAAGGTGAGTGCTGTGTGTTGCAAAGGGACGATCAGATCACCAACCATGGTGCTCGCGCCACGTAGGATGGACGACTGAAGCCGTGCAGTGGCGTACTCATGTTTGGACCACCGGGCACGGGAAAGACGCTGCTCGCGAAGGCCGTTGCCAATGTGTGCAACTCCACATTCTTCAACGTCTCAGCATCCACTCTCGCGTCAAAATACCGAGGCGAATCCGAGAAGATGGTCCGCGTGCTGTTCGACATGGCTCGATACTATTCTCCCGCGATCATCTTCATGGACGAAATCGATGCGATCGCTGGTGCTCGTGGTGGGGCTCAAGAGCACGAGTCCTCTCGTCGGTACGCTTCCATGTGTTGCGTGCGTGGTTTAATGGATGAATACTCATGCTTGGTACGCAGTGTCAAGACGGAGCTGCTTGTGCAGATGAATGGCGTGTCCTCAGGCGACCCTGGAGATCCCAACAATCGTGTCATGGTGCTCGCGGCGACCAACTTGCCGTGGGAACTGGACGAAGCCATGCGTCGTCGACTCACCAAGCGTGTCTGTGAGTCAAATGCTATGTTGGCGGTGCGTTGGCGAATATCAGCTGACTTGACGTTTGATTCCAGATATCCCGCTTCCCCAGATCGAAGGCCGTCGCCAACTGTTCCAATTGAACCTCGGTAAGGTGGATGTGGCCCCGGATATCGACTACGAGAAGCTTGTGGCAGCGACAGAGGGCTATAGTGGTGACGATATCTGCGGTCTCTGTGAGACGGCCAAGATGATGCCGGTCAAGCGTCTCTACACGCCCGAAGTGCTCAAGGAACTTCACCGTAAGAAGCAAGAGGGAGCCTCGGAAGAAGAGCTCAAGGCCCACGAGAAGAACGCGCTGGTCGTGACCTGGGTACGTGTCGTTCTTTCTGTAGCATAACCTGTCAACCAAAACGACCCATACCTAAAACGACATGTGTTGGATTGATCAGGAGGACTTCCAAACAGCGCTGGAGAATGTATCCAAGTCAGTCGGTGCCGACCAACTCGAGCGCTTTGCGAAATGGGAGGAAGAGTTCGGCTCCAAGTAGAACAGATCAGTTCCCGTAGAGCTTGCGCTTGAGTAGCCCAGTCAGGAAATCAAACGAGTTGCCGTCCGGGTAGAGCTCGAGTTTCTCGCCGTGTTCTCCCTCAGCCAGCAGGCAGCCCGTCGATGTGAGCCCCTTGATCACAGCGGGCACCTTGGTCTCGGCTGTCGCATCCGACGCCACCTGCACGACCTGGTCCGAGTGGAGCCAGTGGCTCAGATACGGCTGCATGAACGGTGCGAAGCCCTTCTCCATGAACTCGGTCTCCATCTCCTCGTAAATGTTGAGAAATGCCGCCAAGAATTCCTCTCTGTATCGACAACATCACCCCACACGTCAGAACATGCTCAGGAGTGATCACTCCCACCACGGGCGAGAGCGTACTTGGTGACGTTGCACGGGTTGCCCTCCGTGCTCAGCACGTCCCGCAGGCACTGCGTGGGCTCACGGTTGGAGATGTTGATACCAATGCCCGTGGTCACCGTGAAGCGCTGGTCCTTGAACTCGGACTGGCACAGCATGCCGCCGATCTTGACGTTGTTGGCGTAGATGTCGTTGGGCCACTTGATGCGCACGGGGTTCTCCACGCCGTCGGGCATCGTGTGCACGACGCGCGCGGCCTTGACGATCGCGAGCGAGCACAGGTACTGCACGAACGGCAGGCTGTTGCCGTCCGAGAACGAGCTGCGGAACGAAAACGTGAGGCAGCCCTCGGGCGAGACCCACGTGTTGGTGCCGCGGCCCTTGCCGCTGAGCTGGTGGGCCGTGTAGCACACGACGCCCGCGGGTGCAGACGGCTTGAGTGTCTCGTGGAGCAGCGTCTGCGTGGACGCGAGCGCCGGGCTGAAGAGCACGACGCCGCCGAGCTTCTCGGTCGTGAGCCGCGGGAACAGGCCGTCGCGGATCGCGGCGTCCGGTGCGTTCGCGTCGCAGACCGCGAGCGGCAGTGCGCTGCCCAGCGCGTCGGCCCACTCCTGGAACAGTCGCAAGTGGCGTTCCGAGCGCGCGTAGCCGCGTAGTTCTTCCGCGAGCTGTCTCGTCGCCATGGATTTGCAGTCGGTGTCACTATTTGTCGCTCTCTCTCTCTCTGGAGTCTTCCCGCAAGCGAAGGCCGTCTGATGTCAGAGAACCGAGGTGATCCACACGTGCACTCTGTGTGGTGATGGTCTCATTGAAGCTTTGGCATTGCAGTGACCTTAACAACTACGTCCACGCTTTGGCAGTGGCGAGATCTATCGACGACTGTATCGATCCCGACCGCCTCGATCTCGACTCCTGGACCGGCTTCGCTCCCGACGGCGAGGGCTACGCTGTCGCTCGCGACTGCGACGAGACCGCTCCCTACTGCGACTGCGTCGGCTGTTGCTGTCCGAGTCCTTGCGGCGTCCCGCCGGCGAACGACTGCGTCGCTTGTTGTCGACCGTCGGCTCCGTTGGCGTCTCATCTCGTAGTCGAGGCTTCGCAGGTGATGACGACGATGGCAACGGATGCGGAGTTGCAAGCGAAGGCATATCCTCCGGCACGATGACAGCGCTGCACGCCCAATGAGAATCAGTGGAAAGGAGAGAGATCTCGTGAGATAAGAGGACCCACCTGTACGACTGCTTGAGACGAGCGAGTGCCGCAGCCTCTCGCTCCGCCTTGCTAGCACGCACAGTCTGTGGGGAACACGGTACACGCGCTTAGTACAGTCAAGAGCACTGTTTCTCCTTCTGCAGGTTCGCTCACCTTTTTCTTCACCCCAAAGTCGTCATAGCCGTCTTCGTCCACTTCTCTCTTCGCGGAAGCGACACTACAAGTTCCCCGGTTAGGCTGCTGCTCCCTAGGCAAATCTTCGGTTCGTCGTGGTCACGACCACACAACGCACCGCTCCTGTCGCTCGTTGAAGCCGCCGCCGACTCCGTCCCGCTTCTCGTCCTATGGCCACCACACACCAGTAAGCTGAAACGACCCGAGCCCCCTCCCGTGTGTTCACTGATCGCTGCCGCACCGCGCCAGCCAATCCCGGCTTTGGGCCCTTGCAGATATTGCACTCGGACCGTCGTTCCCAGTTCATGTTGCCGCATCTGCCGCGAATCCGACCATCGCCTCAGCACTCGCTCAAGATATCAATCCACGATCCCTCACGTACACGGTACACGCCCAGTCCCCGGCCTTGAAGAGTCCCGGTGGACCTCGCGCATCCAGAGGGAGGCTAACGGGTGCGCCTGCCGCGCCGCCCCCCGCGCCGTCGGGACGCGCTGTGTGGCAGCGATTGCATTCGGTACGACGCGCAAAGTTGACGTTCGTGCAGCTGACGAGAGACACACAGTGAGCATACCAAAACGGGCCATCCAGAGCCGGCACGGACTGAAGGGTCGTACCCTGGATTCGGACACTTCCAGTCGCCGTCTGCCACGCTGGGACCGCCGCCGCGACCGCCGCCGCCTCGGCCGCGCCCGCCCAGCATCATGGCACAAGATTCCCTTGTGACACTGGTGGACTCCGACCGAAGCTGATCGCATCAGATTTGTTTCTGAGTCGAAAAGTGTAGCCACATCTGCTCGTGCTCTCTCTCTCTCACTCTCGCATTCTCTGCAGGGTGAGAGTCTACACGCCTGTGAATGGTTCGGCGACGGTCAAACTACTCTTCGACCTCAGCAACGGGGTCTAATCGTCCCCACTTCTCAGTCAAGGCCAGCTCTTGCGCAGCGTTGTCTGTCCCTTTACGTTTACCAAACCACATTTACTTGCCCACATTTACACTCTTCCTGAACCACTTTCTTCGTCTGATGCTGCCTCGTCTGGTTGCGCTTCGTGGTGGTCGTCTTCATTCTCCAGCTCGTCTTCCTCCTGTGCTAACTGGAAGAGGTAGACGACAGCCTCAAACGCCACCTGTCGCTCGTGATTGTTCTTGGCGATAATGAGCTTTTCAAAGGTGCGCTGGACCTCAATGAGACGGTGGTTTTCGAATCGTTGACGCATGTTGTCTTGGGCAGACTCGTCGAGATGTTTGAACTCGTAGGCTTGGTAGTCCTCCAGATCCTGCAGCTGCTCCATCGAGTTACGCAGCCCCTGCGAGATCTCGGGCGACATATCCTCCAGCGTAGACTCCCACGACCGCAACACTTCGCCGTATGCCATCACGAAAAAGTCCTATGGGTGATACTATCAGTCGCCGACGCCCATATCGTGAGAAGAGGCGTTGGCTCTCACCTTCATTTCTTTGCCGTCCATGGTCTCTAGTAAATCGAACGTGTCACCTTCGCTCGAGAACGCAAACGACCCGACCACGGGGCTATCGTTCTCCTCTTCGGCTTGCAGCTCTGCCAGCAGCGCTGCTGTCTCGTCCAACAGCTCACTCAGCTCCTCGAGGAGTCGGTCCTCGGTTTCATCGAGCCGACCGGCGTGCTTGGCCGCCTCCAGCTCGTACTGCTGTAGCACTTGTTCGACCTTGAGCTTCTTGTTCAGCTCTTCCTCCCTCACTAGCTATAAACAAACACCAAGATAAGACTATTGATGGCACCCCACCACGCACCAGAGGCCATTGTACCTGCTCGTCGCGATCGAGACTGGCTCCCATGTGGGGCGGCGGCTCAGCAAAGTCGGTGGACACACCCGAGCAGAACGGACCGCTGAGACTGCTGCACACGGCTGCGGCTGAGACGGAGCACCCGATGAACGCGCCAAGTGTGGCGCCCGCCGCGAGCGCGAGCCACGGACATCGCGTCATGCTGAGACCGTATAGAGAATGAATGCCCCTTGATTGACACGCAAGACGAGTCTGTGCCACCCTTGTATCAGTACATTTGGTGAATTAGTTAAGAACTGGATTCCGAGTCTGTTAGAAACTGGCCACTGTGGCTGGCGTTGGGCGCGGTGTGTGGTCTGCAGTCCATCCGACGGACCACACGAGAGAGCAACATGCTGGCGGCCGTGCGTTCGCAATCCGAGCTCAAGAGCGCGCTGCTGCGCGGCCTCGTGCGCGCCGCGTCCACTGCGGCGGTGGCCGCGGAGCCGGCGCGCCACCCGGCGGCGCTCGGGCTCAAGCCGCGCAACACGCGCACGCCCAAGGTGAGCTAGTCGAGCAAAACCCGAGGAGCTACAACGCACGCTGATTGATGGATTTGGTTGGGTAGCCCGAAGTGGATGTGAAGAAGGCCGTCGAGGTCGCCAAGGCCGAGTCGCGACGAAAGTTTGACGAGGTGCGTGGCCCGCTGTTGGGTTTCCCGGGATCAGTCGCGGAGGAATGACACCTTGGGTGGGGGTTGGGATACATGCAGACCGTCGACATCGCTATCCAGCTCGGCGTGGACCCGCGCAAGCCCAACCAGAGCGTGCGTGGCGTCGTGAGTCTTCCCAACGGCACGGGCAAGGTCGTGCGCGTCGCCGTGTTTGCGCGTGGCGCCAAGGCTGAGGAGGCCAAGGCGGCCGGCGCTGCGATCGTCGGTGCCGAAGACCTCGTGGAGCTCGTCCAGAAGGGCCAGCTCGACTTTGACCGCTGCATCGCTACGCCGGATGTGATGGCGCTCGTCGGTCGTGTCGCTCGTGTACGTTTCCTAGAAGATTGTTCAGTCAGAGTGAAGATCCCAATACTGATGACTTTGTGACGCTACAGGTTCTCGGTCCTCGTGGCCTCATGCCCAACCCGAAGCTTGGCACCGTCACCATGGATGTCGCGGACGCCATCGCCGCGGCCAAGGCTGGCCAGGTCGAGTTCCGTGCTGAGAAGAAGGGCATCGTCCACGCCGGTATCGGTAAGGTGAGCTTCTCGGAGGAGGCGCTGCTGGAGAACATTCGTGCCTTCATGGTCGCACTCAGCGATGCCAAGCCCGAAGGCGCCAAGGGCAAGTACATTAAGGTGCGCTTGTCGTGTGGGAGTTCGTGACTTAACAGGAGGCTGACGTGGTGTTATGACTAGGCGGCTCACTTGAGCACGACCATGGGCTCGGGTACCCCGCTCGACATCAAGTTCTTGGACCCGTCGTCTGCAACGTTCATGCGCTTTGACTAGAGAATAAAATCACCGCTAGAAACCCAATGAGAGTCGTCCGTTCTCATACCCCACATTCATTGGGTGTGTACGAGTCCTTTCGTGACCTACGTGACAAGATGAGTGAGCTGGCTGGAGATACGAGTTAACTAGACATGGTCGAATGTGAGCGGCGAAGTGCGTAGGATGTGAGGTGCGCAGAGCAACGGAGCGACTCATCAACTTGTCGTCGTAGTCTTTTTCGATCACATAAACTAGGCTGTCGTGTTGTAGTTGCGAATCCCCGGCGGGCAACGCCAGCCTGGATTTCTTGTGGATGCCATGCCGATTGCAAGCTCTATTTTGGAGCTATGGATGGATCGAGAGTCTCTGCGCTCTTGCTGCTCCGACCGCGCTGGCATCCACAACTTTCTCTACCTCTCCAAGTCTCGCTCACACACCGTGGGCAGCAGTCCAATGCGACGTAGTGAATCAAGGTTGAGTGGATCGTCTAAATGGCTACGTTTGTCCCGAGTTGCTCTCTTCAATTCATCTTTTGCAACCAGGGGCCATGGGGAAGATATCGTTACGCAACAAGTTCGTCCAACAAATAACATTATAAAGGTACCCCTTGCTTGGCGAATTGACCTTGCCTCAGCACAGGGACTGGCAAATGCGTACGAAACACCGGTCTGGGAGCAACCAAGGCGAACCCATTTAGGGGTGCTGGATGATACCACGGGCACGATCAACGACAGCCTTGACGTAGACGGGCGTGATTTCGAAGAGGTTTTTCAGAATGATGTCCGGAATGTTGGCAGCCTTGGACCGGTCGTCCGCTTCCTTGTCCACAAGCACCTTGACCGACCACAGAAGCAGACAACCGCTGCCATTGGCATCGCTGAAGTTGCGGAGCGAGACCCTATTTGCCACAAGAAGCGAATCATCAAAGTCAGTACCACTATCAACGAGAATTGCGGAGAAGAAAACTACGTACGTTGTAGTCTGATTGCGACGGATCGCGTCGCTGGGCTGCGGGTGGCTCGGGTCGTTCTTGACCGAACGGGTGATGTAGTAGATGCTGCCATCCGGGTTCTCACGCTTCTGCGCGACGATCAGGCTCTCTTCCTTGATCGTGCTGTTAGGCTGGGCACCCTCGCTGCCCATCGTGAGGTTCACCACGCGACGCACGTACTTTGTCATCGGGTCCAGCTCCTCGAGCATATCAACAGCCTCCATGAAGGGGAACTTCTTCTCGAACGAAGCGTTGCCCACACAGTCCCAGAGATCATCCATGACGGCCGAGGCGTCGCAGTTGTAAATGTGGTGACGGAAGAAAATGCCCATCTCGGTTTTGCTCATCTCGTACTGCACCTCGAGGCCAAAGTAGGTCATAGTGGGGTTCTTCGGGTTGCGAAAGGCATTCTCACAGTCCAGCAGAGCCTTGTCCGCACCCGACATAGCATCGTTGGCGAGGCGACGCAGCTGGTCCTGGAATGAGCTCGACTGAAGCTGGAGCTGGTTCGTGGGCGCGGGCGTGGAGGCGGCCGACGACGAGGCCGAGGCTGTGATGGTGTTGGTGAGTGCCGCGGGCGTCGTGGTGGTGCCGCTCGAGTTGAGGATGAGGTCCAAGGACGGCATCTGATAGAGAGGAGAGCAGCGTTAGGCACCAAGTGATAGGTAGTAGTAGGTCGTACGTAGAAGAACTGTGAACGTACGTTGAGCAGCGGCTGCTTGGTGAAGTAGTCCTGAAGCCGTTGAATAAACTTCATCTGCTCCATCAGCGTCTTGCGGAGGAACTCGTTCTCCTGGTCCACACGGGCGCGGATCTCGGCGTGCTGCTCGGCCTCCTGCTTCCATCCGAGCTCCGTGTTGTGCTCCGACGGTTCGGACGACTGCAGCACCTCGATCTGCTCCTTGAGGTCCTTGACCTTGGCGCGCAATGCGATCAGCTCGTCCTACAACCACATCCAAATCCTAAGTCAGTACTCCTGTCATCCATCAAGCGCGCCGCAGTTTCCCGCACCTTCTGTCGCTGACGATGCTTGCGAGCGGCCTTGGCGATCTGCGCGCGACGCTTGGCCTTGGGGTCTTCGTACTCCTCGGGCTGCTTGCCGTCGTCGTCCGAGTCGTCGCCGTCGCCGTTCGCCGAGGGCGTCGCACTCGCCGGTGCCTTCCGTTTCTTGGACGCCGCGGGCGCTTTCGCTGCGGCCGCCTTGCCCTTACCGGTCGTCGGCGCGGGCGCCGCCGCGGCGGGTGCGGGGGCCGTGGGCGCGCCGCCCTGAGCGCCCATGCCGGGCATCCCCCCGCCGAGCGCTGGGAACATTTGCGAGTTGGCGGCCATGAGCGGGTTCATGCGGTGGATGGGCGCGAGCGAGCCGCCGCCCGGGAGGTTGCTCATGAGGTTCATGCCCATGGGCAGCCCCATGCCGTTGGGCAGGCCCATGCCCGCGGGCAGCCCCATGCTGGTGGGGTTGGCGTTGGCGCCGTTGGCGTTGCTGCCGTTCGTGCGGGAGTTGGCCTCGCGCAGGAGGTTGTGGAAGGCGTCCATCTTGAAGCCGGTGAGGTCCGATCCGCCGTGATTCGCAAGCGGGGTCGGAGGACGAGAGATCCGCGGGACGGGGATTGCTTGCGCGTGCCGAGCCGAGTGGGGGAATGGGCCGCGCGCGGTGATTACGCAAATGCCGACCCGATAAGCCCCCTGTGGGGTTTACGCAAGCCCACCCCCCCTTGACAAAAGCCGCAAGCGAAGAAAGAAAAACGCGGAGTGCTGGTCGGAAGCCAGCGAGGGGGTGGTGGATGGGCGTCGTGTTTCAGCCAATCACATGACCCAAAAGGCATGTCGCGTGGCGCCCATTGGCGGAGTGTCTCTGGACCAGCTGCCGCGGAGGGAGAGGCGTCGTATGAGCCAATCATTTTCCATTGCCCAATCAGAAGAGGCGACGATTACGGGTCTGGAGCCGTTCGCTGCAACCCAACCCACTGATGGGAGATGAGTTGTTTATGCTGGCTGCGGTTAAGAACAGCCTAATCGAGCGTGTCGCACGATCCCAAAGTATCATACGCACTTAAGTAGCTTCCACTAAGTACGCATTCTTCGACATCTGCATCATTGGCCATCGACATCGCCATTCGCTAAAACATGGAGCCACTTGACGCACCGGCCGCGTCGCCGCCGCGCTTCTCGGGGCGTCCGACGACCACCAAATGCTCGACGACTACCGAAACATGTTGTGGATCAAAAGGCAATGCATGCACACGCTCGGCGGATGATTCCACGACGACCTCCACCGCCAGCTGTGCCTGCTCGTCGTCGACGACCGCTGATCTGGTCGTCCGCAAGCCCCGCAAGAAGGCGTCCGAGGCCGCACTCAAGCGCCGTATGGCCAACCAGATCCCCGAGTCGATCCAAAACGACCCGGAGCTCACGCGCGCGATCGAGCAGCTCCCGTGGAACTACAACTTTGAGATCCGCAAGACCGTGTGGCGCATCCAGCAGGCGAGCGCCACGCGCGTGGCGCTCCAGTTTCCCGAGGGGCTGCTGCTCTACTCGTGCGTGATCTCAGATATCATCGAGCGCTTCACGGGCGCCGACACGATCATTCTGGGCGACGTCACGTACGGCGCGTGCTGCGTCGACGACCTCACGGCGCTCGCACTGGGCGCCGACTTTATGGTCCACTACGGCCACTCGTGCCTCGTGCCCATCGACGTGACGACCATCAAGATGCTCTACGTGTTTGTGGATATCACCATCGACGTGGACCACGTACGTTGGATTTTGCATCGCGCGGTGGCCGTGAGCTCTTATTGCTGTTGGTGGGTCTGTAGTTGGTCGAGTGTATGAAGCTCACGTTTCCGCAGGATAAAAAGGTTTGCACAGCATCACTCGTCTGTAGATGGGGCAAAGTGCCCAGACTAACGATTCGTGGCTGGCCAATGACAGATCGCACTGATGGGAACGATCCAGTTCGGCAGCTCGATGCATCTTGTCTCGACCAAGCTCAAGGACCATTTCAGCAAGCTCCACGTCCCCCAGGTGAAGCCTCTCTCTCCCGGTGAAGTGCTTGGCTGCACATCGCCCATTCTCGACGACGTGGAAGCGCTCGTGTTCATTGCCGACGGTCGATTCCACTTGGAGGTGAGCACTGGAACGTCGTCCATCTCGAGAGCTAACGTTCGCTCACACGCATTCCATCACTCGCACAGTCTGCGATGATCCAGAACCCGCACATCCAGGCGTACCGCTATGACCCGTACCCGAAGGTCCTGTCCATCGAGAACTACGACCTCCCGCTGATGATGCAAATCCGTCATGAAGCGATCGAGAAGGCCAGGTCGGCCCACCGCTTTGGCATCATTCTCGGCACGCTCGGTCGTCAAGGTAACGTACTGATTCTCGACCACCTCAAACAGATACTCGAGGAGCAAGGAAAAGAGTACTTTATTCTGTTACTATCCGAGATCTTTCCAGACAAGGTATGGTGTGTTTTGTTTCACTCGGGGCGGAAGATGTTCTGACGTTCGTCGTCATGCGATATAGCTTGGTGTCTTTGGCGAAGTGGACGCATGGATCCAGGTCGCATGCCCTCGTCTGTCGATCGACTGGGGCTACGCCTTCCCGAAGCCGTTACTCTCTCCGTACGAGGCTGAAGTCTGCCTCGGTCACACGGCCTGGCGTGAAGGTTCCTATCCGATGGATTTTTATGCCAAGGGAAGCGGTCCATGGACGAACTACCATCAGCCAGCGGCCAAGTAAAGGTGAAATACAAGGCGACCGAGATCGTTCTCATGCCTGTGGCATGGCTTTGCGTTGACTGTGTTTGGGTGGTAGGTGTTATTTTTTAGGATTATACCGGGTACTTACTCATCCGGTCATCGCGTCGTGCTTAGTGTACGTCGGCAAAGGAGGCTCCCGCAGTTCCATGCCCCAGCATTCACACGGCGGACGACTCAACTTCCCGTCGCGGACACGGCGGTAGCGACGGGTGGAATTTACAAATCTCCCTGTCGTTCCAGTACATACAACCAACGTCAGTACCAAGACGGCGCGGTGCTACAAGGCGAACAAAACGTACTCGTAAATCAGTTCTTGCAGGCGAAGCTTGGTCAGGTTCTCCTTTTCAAAGTCAAAGCTGAAGCACGAGTCAGCCACGGGTTCGTCGTCGGCATTGTGGAGTGAGTCGAAGAAGGGGTGTTCAAGGGCATCCTCGACTGAAATGCGCTTGGCCGGATCAAACACGAGCATCTTTTCCAGCAAGTCGATTGCAGCGGGTTTGGCAGTGGCAAACAGCCGAGCGAAGGGCACACCGGGCTTGAGCGGCTGGTTTTTCATGAAACGACGGGCTTTCTCACTCGTGACAAAGTGGAGTTCATCTTCTGTCGGTGTGCCGAGCTTTTCGCAAATGATCTGCAGCTGATGGATATAATCGTCGCCCGGGAAGAGCGGCTTGCGACCCAGCAATTCGGCAAAAATGCAGCCAGTTGACCAAATGTCGATCGCTTTGGTGTACTCCTTTGTTGAGAGCATGATCTCCGGTGCTCGGTACCAGCGTGTGACCACATACTCTGTGAGATCCATGTTTTCTTCGTCTGGTTCCACGCCACGTGCCAGTCCAAAGTCACAAATCTTGAGATCACAGTTGGAGTTCAACAGGAGGTTGGATGGCTTGAGGTCGCGGTGAAGGACGTTGGCCGAGTGGATGTACTTGAGTGCGCGCAAGATCTGTGCAGGGGGCAAGTGAGTGTTACACTGTTGGCGCGGCGGGAACATCTCGAACTTACCTGGTACAAAAAGTACTGGATGTGGTCGTCAGTGAGCGGCTGACGCGAGTAGATGATGCGGTGGAGGTCGGTCTCCATCAGGTCCGAGATAATGTACACATCGTCAAAGTGCTCGAGTGAGCCTGGCGGCAGCAAGTCGACAATGGTGATCACGTTCTCGTGGTCAAAGTGTTGCAGCAGCTTGATTTCTCGTAAAATGCGCTTGGCATCGACGATATCTTCGAACGCCTTGGAGATCTTCTTGATGGCGACTTTCTCACTTGTCTCTGTGTTCTCTGCCGAGATCACCACGCCGTACGCGCCATGACCAATGGGCTTGAGAAGCTTATACTTGAGATCAATTTCAAACGACGTGCCCGAGACTGTGAACGAGTGGGTGCCTGGTCGAGGCGGTCGCGTCGGCGGGGTCATCGAGGAGGCATTCGCAGGAGCTGCAGGCGGCACCACCGCCGATGCAGCAGTCGTCGCACTCGCGGAAGCACTGGCGCTCGCAGTTTCTGGTGCATTCGGTGGTGGCGGGGCGCCGGTCGTCGCTGTGGCTGACGGAAGCGTCGCTTTGCGAGGCGAGTTTTCCGCGACGGGCGTGTCTCGTGCAGACTCGACAGCTTTGTCCACAGGCGTCGCGTGCACAGGGAACTGCGTTGTTGGGTTGACGCTTGCCATGTCTGTGTGTGGTTGTGAGCGGAACTAGGAAGTCGGAGAGCTGGCCTCTGGAGGTCTCAGGCTGAAGTGGGGCGAGGCGACTGTGAGTATAGAAGCCGTCGTAGCAAAGTGCGACTTTCGAGCGCCTGCTACAGTACGGTAGCTTTACTATCCTATTGCGTTCGATGGCGGGTGAGCGAGAGGGCAACTCACGAAAACGAAGTAGCAATGGCGTGAGCGGCGTATATGAAAATTGGACGGGGATGTGCAGGACTCGCTCGGCCTTCGGGTCGCGCCGGGGCGTTGCGTTTCGGTTTAGGAGACCTCTGAAAAAGATCTTGCGCACGCCGTGGCCGAGTCCACCCTTTCTATTTTACTGCAACGAGCGTTGGGTTGGTGCTAGCTCGATCGTTACGATGCACTTTCAGAAGCGACGGCGCGTTGGCTCGGCGACAGTTCTTCAAAATTAGACCGCAACCGAAGCGGCGCGGGCTGCCATTGGGCATTTGGCAAATAGAACGTGGAGGGAAACTGCTACCAGCGCGAAACTACAGACCAGCGGGCGCGTTCTGGTGCGGTGGTTGCCCGGAGCCGGTCCAACGCCACAGACGCGGGGCCACTGCCGTTCGTCGGATGGCTGTGAATGGAGAGTGCGAATGGAGATACGAAAGAGCGGACGTTGTGCACTGGGCGTGTTGGTGCTCACGCTGTGTCGTTCCGATTGCGAAGAGCCGTGGGAGGAGATGGCTTCAACTTGGCCTGGTATCTTCCGGTTTTGACCAATCTCTATCTCGTATCCAGTTCTGACTACTTATGATTGGATAGAATTGGCACTCTTGGTTCCAGCGCCAAGGTTTTATACCGCCGACAGGGTTTTATTCTCCCGAGGGGGTCTCGATATCTTCTCGATCTCGGCAGGAAGAGAGAAGCAAGGCGAAGCCCCCCCGGAGCAATGGGCCAGGGACAGAGCGGTCTCCCGCGGCAGTCGCGTGAGGACGCGCAGAAGAAGAAGGAGGATGCGAAGAAGAAGAAGAAGTTTGAGCCGCGTGGCGGCGCGATGACGCGCAAGCGTCGCAAGAAGAAGGGCCCGGCGGCCGCTGTCAAGATCCCGACCGTGTACCCGACGGCCAAGTGCAAGCTGCGGCTGCTCAAGATGGAGCGCATCAAGGACTTTTTGTTAATGGAGCAAGAGTTCATCCAGAACCAGGAGGTGCTCAAGCCCAAGCAGGAGAAGGACGAGGAAGAGCGCTCCAAGGTGGACGATCTGCGCGGCACGCCCATGGGCGTCGGCACGCTTGAGGAGATGATTGACGACAACCACGCGATCGTCTCGTCCTCGGTCGGCCCCGAGTACTACGTCGGCGTCATGTCGTTTGTGAACCAGGACATGCTCGAGCCCGGCTGCTCGGTGCTGCTCCACAACAAGGTCATGTCGGTCGTCGGCATCCTCTCGGACGACACGGACCCGATGGTCTCGGTCATGAAGGTCGACAAGGCGCCACTTGAATCGTATGCCGACATTGGCGGTCTCGAGTCGCAGATCCAGGAGATCAAGGAGGCCGTGGAACTGCCGCTCACACATCCCGAGCTCTACGAGGGCATTGGTATCCGACCGCCCAAGGGTGTGATTCTCTATGGCGAGCCGGGCACGGGCAAGACGCTGCTCGCCAAGGCCGTCGCGAACCAGACGTCGGCGACGTTCCTGCGCGTCGTCGGATCGGAGTTGATCCAGAAGTACTTGGGCGACGGCCCCAAGCTCGTGCGTGAAATGTTCCGTGTCGCTGACGACCACGCGCCGTCGATCGTGTTTATCGATGAGATCGATGCTGTCGGTAGCAAGCGTTACGACTCCAACAGTGGTGGCACGCGAGAGATTCAGCGAACGATGTTGGAGCTGCTGAATCAGCTCGACGGTTTTGACGAGCGTGGAGACGTCAAGGTCATTATGGCGACGAACGCGATCGAGAGCCTCGATCCCGCGCTCATTCGTCCCGGTCGTATCGATCGAAAGGTGAGATCGATGGCTTTGTGTCAAATGTGATGACTCCCATGACTGATGAAGAAATGTTGTAGATTGAGTTCCCTCTCCCGGATGTCAAGACCAAGCGCCGCATTTTCAACATTCACACGGGCCGCATGAGCCTGAGCGACGATGTCGACCTCGAGGAGTTTGTCATGTCCAAGGACGAGCTGTCGGGCGCCGACATCAAGGCGGTGTGTACCGAGGCCGGTTTGCTCGCGCTGCGTGAACGTCGCATGCGCGTGACTCAGTCGGACTTCCGCAAGGCCAAGGAGAAGGCGCTGTACCGCAAGAAGGCCAACATCCCGGAGGGTCTCTACCTCTAAAGCGGTCAGTCCCCTGTCGTGCTTTGGCGGATGGTATGGCCGTCCGCCCTTCTTATCAGTTCCCATCAGAAAATACACCCACAAAATGAAGAGAAAGAATCGTTGATTCAATATGCGAACGCACTGTGACAACCACTTGTTACGACTAGACTAGGCTTGTGACGACGACGACCACATCCGCCGCCACGATGGAACACGCGTCGGTATCCACGACGCGAGGCTCGCGACCTGGCTCCCGCGTCCCGTTGGCAGCGAGAGGCGATTGGTCTTGGCCTGTCCGTGGGTCTCTTTTGAGGGTGGCAGCATGGACGCCCGACTCGTCACAGGCCGTTTCTCGTGCTGATGCTTGGCAGACGAGGGCACTGCTGGCTTGAGCCGCAAATCGAACGACGTCACAAACGAGATCAGCGTCTCGGCTTCTTCCCGCAGCCCCGCTCGACGCGAAGGCGTCGCTGCCGTCGTCTGACTGACGGTACTGTTGGTACTACTCGCCGCTGGCTCGACGAACGCGTAGCGTCGCCAGGTGTGGATGGCGCGGCCCCACTTGCGCATTTTCTCAGGCGTCGGCGCCGCAAAGCGGTACACGTGTTCCTTCTCGGGCAGGAGCCGCAGCTTGGCGTGGGCTTCGTCAAACTGCACGGCGATCGCACGGATCGCAAATTCGTTGGGACACACGCCGTCGGTGTGGACGACGACACGCACGCTGTGGCGCGTGAGCTGCACGGCGTCGACGAGCACGCCATTCCGCTTGGCGTAGCAGCGCAGCACGCCGTGTTCCAACACGGCGAACACGAGCTGCGCGTCGCGTTCCTTACGGAGAAAGAGCAAATAGCCCTCCATGACACAGGGAGATTCTCGACTGAGCAGCTTCCACGGTGGGAGCGCAGGAGCTCCCCATGGAACGTGATTCAGCTATCCTGTGGGTTGGAACGCACGCTAGTGTCGTGGATCCGTCTGGTTTTGCGGCTGACTTGACGACAGGACAATGCCGTATGGTGAGCGTATGTCACGCATGAGGTGCTGACACGAGGCGATCCGCAACATAAGCCCACCGACACTGAACTGTAGCCATCCCACACACAGCACGAGAGGCGATGAACATGGTCCATTCTTACGCGGTCAACTAATTGACTCGGCGGTGGGGATAAATACGATGGAGACAGAGTATCCGATACTTTACTGGCGGTCGGTCGCTAGAGATCAAAACTGCAAGACGTCAAGTCAGCCACCACGCACGAGCCACTCGACTACGAAGACGCACCTTGGGTCGGTGGAAAGAGGAGGCACGCGGGTCACCGTACGGATACCCTGGTGCGGGGCCAGCCACGTGGGGCACGGAAGCGTACGGAGCGGAGGGTGGCGGGAGTGTGGTGGGTGGGCCGTACGGCGTGGGCCCATACGAGCTGTATTGCGGATGTTGGGGACGAGCATAGCCATTCCAGCCATCGGCGTTGCCATAGTACCCACCGCTATATCCACTCGAGTTGGGACTATAATACTCCACGATGCGCTCGCTCTTGACCGTGTCGTAGTTGGTGTCGGATCGCTGTGCCTGCCAACTGCTGTTTTGTGTCCCACCATAACCAGGATACCCTCCTTGCCATCCGCGACCACCATTGTTTCGATTGTAGGCAGCTCCACTGTGCCCATACGAAGACGATGCGACAAGATTGTGCTGTGGCGACGATCGGCGAGGCTTCTTGAGCGGAGACGTTCTTGCGGATGTAACGTCTGTCTGCACTGTGAGCGGCACCTGGGCCAGCAGATCGCTGTGGTTTCCTCGACTGTACAGGTCAGCAACTTCAAAGTAGTACTTGACAGTCCGCTGGTGAAGCAGCTGGAGCAACGACTGTGCGGCATATTGCTTCGCAACCTTCTTCGTTGCCGCGACACCCTAGTAAAATCAACCGAGTGAGCCTCAGTCAGCTGCAACAGCATGCTTTGCATGACTTCGTCTCTTACCTCCGCGACGGTGCTTCCGGCAGTGACAATCGTCTTGAACAGTTTCTGTCCATCCGACTCATGAGGGACAGTGTTGTAATTGACCGAGACGCCTCGGTGGCGATTTTGATATTCTTGAACGACTTGAGCCGGCGTCTTGATCGACAGATCCATGCAGGCCTAATCCACATTCAGATTTAGAATCAGTATGCTGGTCTTTGTGAGCGAGGCGAAGTTAACTTCTACCTGTAAGACTCTTGGATCACCAAGCGTCAGCGTCTTGAACTCGTCTGCAGTCTGCGTATAATGGTAATCCACAATTTGCTCAACGACGCTGTCCTCTTCAGTTCGTTCCGAGCCATGAGTACATACCATCAAAGGCTCCTTCTCCTTCTCATCCATGGACTTTTTCCGCTCTTCTTTGACTTGAGTTGAAGGAGGAGCACACTGCTGAACCTGTGCAACGAGCGGATACTTGCCTACTCGGCCCTGCTTCTTCAACTCAATCCAGTAGCCAGGGATGCTTCAGGTCAGACAGTTATCAAAAGTCAGTCCCAGCAATCCTTGTCGCGAGAGCTAAGTCACAGAGAGAACGCACTGTTTCTCTAAGACTGCTTCAGCTGCTGCCTCCTTTGCGGCTGGCTTGTTCGACCCAACACAGGTTGCGTACTGCTTGTCTTGGATCCGTACGGAGCAGGCCATCGGTAACTCGCCACCTGAGATGGAAAGAAGATATCTGTAAATTTCGCGACCTTGTTATAAGCATCATCAAAGTATGGAGGCACTTACCATCAGCCTTGCTGAATGTGTATTGTGGCACCACTTTCCACATCGCCATCGCGAATTCCTGTTTGCAACGAGCTCTCAGCAGTAAGTGGGAGTAGAATAACGCTTTTAGAAATGTCAGATAGTACGTACCCGAAGAAACGCATGCACGGATTTACCCTCGGGGCTCTCCAGAGCCTTGCCGTTCACTTCCACGAGAGCTATGGATGCCCCGCTTTGGCGCACACACACGGTCGGCTCCGACGGGGCCATCGGGAGGTCTGCTTTGCGTTTCTTGAAAAAATCATGTTGAGCCGGCGGGGGCGGGGGCGTAGTCTGTTCGTCTGGTCGTGAACGCTTCCCTGCAGTACTGGAACCACGAACGTCATCGTTCGGTACTGCGGAATTTCGTCGTGCGCTATCCTCGGATGGTTGATGACACGCCAAGAGCTGCGCCTGACGAGGACCGACATCCCGTCGGCTAAAGATGCTCAGAGGTGGAACGTGGGTCTTGGCTAGGGTGACAAAGTCGGCACCGATAGCGTCCAGCGTGTATGGTCTCGTCCACGTCACCACCTGGAGGTCCTCATTCACGAAGCATGGCAAGCCCGACTCATGAAGTACGCATCTCCACCCGGGCGGCAGACCCACGTCCGAGCCCGTCGACGCAGCCACACTAGAAGCAATTGACTGGTTCTGCGTCGTTCTTGAAGCCACACTGTTGGTGGCGTCCAGCTGCGTCTTCTTCGTCGGGTGATTGGTCGCGTGTGTGATCAGCTGCACCACTCGCGCGGGGGTCTCACGTGCGTCCCGTGGCAGCTCGTTGCTATTGTCCGAGGTCGCAGTCTCTGCGTCCCGTGAGCTGACACCGACGGGAGTCGTCGCGACGTTCATCTGCGCCGCGGCTTCGGCTGCGGCACTCAGTTGGAAGAGTCCAGCGTCGCTATAGTCGTCGCGAGTGGCGACAGCAGCGTCGGCTCCAGTGGAAGACGCGGAGGTCGGTTCTTGCTTGCTCTCCATGGCCACTACAGCGGCCGAGCGATCGACAGATACCGGAATCGCAAGAGACTCGTCTCGTACAAAGGAACGCCGCGTCCGGGGCGCGCTTTTTTGCCGACGATCCAAATTCTTGGGGCAGTTCGAAAGTACGAGTCTCTGTTGCAAGTTCACCGCCTAATGGCATTTACCAGCCAATCAGACAGCATCAATTTCATTTTCAGCCAACCACGAGTGTGTCTGGAGCGCCAAACTCATCAGGCACATGCTTTGCGAAATAACAAATGAACGGAACACCATGGGTGAAGTTGCAAATAAAGACTCTTCTTCGTATCTTACTGTACGGCATTGAGGCAATTGTCTAGTGTACGAGTATGGAGAGTGGCGCTTGGATCCGCTAGCTTCACTTTTTCCAGCGAGAACTCGTTGTCGACTGGGACGCAGTGCGCGTGGTGGACCGAGTGGACGACTGCCGCGACTGGCGAGAATCCACCGACGGCGAGCGTGATTGCCGTGTGACCAGTGCGTGCTTTTCCTTCCGGAGTCGGTCGATTTCTTCCTCCAGCTTTTTGTTGCGGGCCCACATCTTCTTGAGGAGCTTCGTTCGCTCTTCGTAGGACCCATCGTCGCTGTGGTCGTCCGCACTTTCCATGGACGGGTACTCCTCTAACGGCTCCGACCCGGACGCGGAGCTTCCCTTGCCGTCCTTGCGCGGACCGTCATCGCCTCGCTTAAACTGCTTCTTGGTCAACTTGGACTGCAGCTCTCGCACCTTCTGGATCAGCTCCGCATTCTCTTGCTTGAGGATCTCCACATACTTGATCTTCTGCTGCGGGTTGTTGTTACCGGCGAGTTTTGAATTCTCTTCCCACGCACGCTCTGCAGACGCAATCGCGTTGTCGCGCTGCACTCGCAGGTCCTCGTTCTCGACACGAAACGTCTCGACGTACGCCTTGAGCGTCTTAATGGTCTGCCACAACTCGTGGATCTTCGCGTCACAGCGCTCATGAACGTCGTCCGGCTCTTCACCGAGTCCGTCGATCCCCAACTCATCGGCAAGCTCTTCTCCATCCTGTGCAGCCTCATCGGCGGTCGCATTACCCTGGTTGTTCGACTTGAGGCTGAGATTCTGCTCGTTCTCCATCTCCGCTAACGCTGCGTGGAGTCGCAGATTCTCCTCCTCGTACTCTTCGACGTGGGCATGGAGCTGCAGGTTTTCAGCGTCGATGACCGCGAGTTTCGCTGTGTAGTCTTCGATCTGCGCTTCGTACTCGGCCTTGGACGCGTCAAAAGTCTGCTTCTGTTGCTGCAGCTGCGCCTTGAGCGAGTCGTTCTGCAATTGCAAGGCGTCCACCTTGCTCGCCAGGTCACGCTCCTTTGCCGAGGATTCTGCTGACGCCCCGAACAGGGACGATCCGCGACGTTCCACAGTCATCGGCATCGTCCACTTGTCCTGGAACGGGTTCTCTTCATCGGGCATGACGAGCACGTCCATACTGCCGCGCGTCTTCTTCACGGGCGAGATACCGGAAAACGCCAGACGCGCCTTCTCTCCCGGAAGAGGGTGAGTACTCGACAGAGACTGCTTCTCCGGTCGCGAGAGCCCCTGCATCATCTTGTGCATGAAGAACACCTGCTCCTTCATACCTTGCAGCTGCGTGCGCAGTCGCCGCACTTCCTCCGAGTCCGGCATGGAGCTCGAGAGGCGCGGCGGCGGCGGGGGCCCCAGTACATCGGCGTCTGTTCTGCGTGGCTCGCTCTTGACGCCGTCCATGCGCTCGACGACGACTGCATCCTTTCGCTTGGGGGTCGCGGGCGACGTGTCCTTCGGACTGGCGCGGGTCGGTGCGGACCGCGGGGGTGAGGATGATGCTGTGGTCGCCGTCTTGGATGCCGCGGGGCTTCGTCGCGTGGCCGCAGCGGCCGTGGTCGGGGAGCTCCTCGGAGTGGCCAATTTGCTGCTCCGCGAGGACGTGGTGGTGGTGGTGGTCGGGCTACGTGAGGTCGTACTCCGCGTCGTCGTGGACCTGGCAGTCGTCTTCCCCATGGAGGACGCTGGTGGCGAGGCCGTCGACGAGGAGGGCCGGGAGCCGCGTGCAGACGCCGCGCGAGTCGGCGGCTGCTTCTCCCGCATCGCGAATCCCCGGAAATGCACGTTGGGGGAATTACCAACACCCCAAAGAGGAAAGGGGGAGAGGACGAAAGCGCATAAAGTGCGACCCAACAAGGGAAAGGGGTGTCGACCATACTCAGTGCAAGAGAAAAACTCAGGATCGTTGTCCAAAGACCGTTGACACAAAGAGGGGATGCTCTATTTCAGCCAATGGATCGTGCCTATAGGCTGAAAGGGGTAGGGCCAATCAGTTTCCCATGACATGGCGCAAGTGGCGAAAAGGGTATGAAGCGATCAATAGTTTTCATTTGTTGAAGGTAATTTGGAGGACACGGGGGCGGTAAATACAGGCTTCGGACGAACTTTTCAGCAGACGGTGCAGTTGCACACATCAGCAGGCTCGGTCAATATTGACCGAACCCGCCGCTGTGTTCCTTTCTGAGGTCGTCAGAAATCCGTAATAAACGCTTATGATTTGACAAAAATCTATGAAATCCTGAAGCGGTGCATGTTGAAGAGTCGCAATGAGGATTGCCACCAATGTCTTCTCATTCCCAAACACCTTCTCCGCTGTGGCACAAGAGCGTGGTGACGTCTTCTGATCGATCTCCAGATACGCTGGAAGACCGTCATGAACAACCAGATCGTACCCATAAGCGTCCGTCAGCTGGGTGACGATGAGGAGCCAGACGAAGGAAACCTCGGTAATGTTGTGGACAGAGTCTGCCAGCTCTCGAGGCGCCAGTCCCAACTTGCCGAGCTCCAAGTGCAAACGGTCCAGTACGCAAAGGTATTCATTGAAGACAGAGTAAGCACTGCCGAAAAGGAGGCCAGGGCTCACGCCGAGATCTTAGGTCACGCGCTATCCCAAGTCCAGGTGGATCATCATACACTGAAGGAATATTTGTCGGTTTACTTGCAAGGTATTGCGGACTCGGCGCGGCAACAAATCGATGCCGTTTATCAAGAACTTCGGTCACGACACGCCGAAAGTTTGCAATCGTGCGAACAGCGCGTGCAGCAGCTCGAAAACGACATGCAGTCGGCAAAATGCGCTGCGAAGTCGTCTGAGCAAGCTTTGGCTGCGAGTCAATCTTCCGTCAGCATTCTCGAAAGGCAGCTAGAGCAAACACAGCGCACAATTGCTCACCAGGAAAGCCAGCTTGCTAAGGCCATGCTTCGTATCGACACGCTTGAAGAGCAGATCCAGGACTTGAATCATGTCGAAGCTCGCATCTTTGAGCGCAACGAGAAGCAGATCGCGACAGCTCAGCTCTCCACGGCAGCGTCAATTGCCAGACTGGCAGGGCGACTGGATCGCGTTGATGGTCGTGCGGATAGACAGTCCGCTCGCAACAGTTCCCTCATGGCAGATACAACCAAGCTCATGGAGGCCGCAATCGAGAAAGAGTCCCAAGTGATACAGAAGCTTCTCGTGGAGACAGAGCAGAGGCTCCAGTCATCGACCGTGTCACGAGAACTCTTAGACGAGACTTATGCCTCCGTCCAAGCAACTCTTGTGACCCAAGCTCGTGACATTCTGTCTATGCAGACAACCGTCGCGCAGATTGCCTCGACTAGCTTTCCCAACTCGATGAATTCAACGGTTGCACAACACACGGAGCAGATTGCAGCAATCAAACAAGAACTGGAGCAGAAAGAACGAGAGGTATTGATACTCGATCAGGCGTCTTCCGAGCGAAACCACGATATTCGAATCCTAACAAGAACCCAAGAACAGCACAGCGCCATGTTGCAACAATTGTTTCATACTCGTACTCAGCCACTCCGAAGCGCAACCGGAGAAGAAGGCCACACTCATGATGGAGTGCAATTTGCTATATTGTCAGACGCGATCGTCCAACAGCAAGGTGCACACGTCGATCTGCAAGCCAAAGTTGAACGTCTCGATGCTTCCATCGAAGACAGAATTGAAGAATGGGTCGGCCATGCCACTAGAGTCCAAGGTGAGCTGCAATTTGCACAGTTATTCTTGAAATGGTGCTGATGATATTGTTGATTTTGTCAGAGGTGCGATGGAGTGCGCTTGTGAACCGCGACAGTACGAGTGAGTCACCAAGCTCAAGCAACGAGACGGACAGTGAGGAGGAGCTGATCCGTCCACTGCGACAGGCTGCACATGAGACTGTACAAACTTCAGCGGCAAGTGGAGTGGGCCAAGGTGAATCGGTGCGAGGAGTGCAAGACCCGGTGACACTGAGAGCTGGAAGTACCCCCCAGCAGGCTCCTACGCGCAGTGACAGCATTCATCAATCACAGAATCAAGCTCAACGCGGCTCGACACGAATCCATAATGCAGCACGCAATGCTGACGAGCCAGTCAGTGCTGTTCACGAGCAGGCCAGTGCTGCTCGCAATATTCAGCCACCAGACGTCTCTCGTGAAAGTCCGCAGCACGACCGTGGCATTAATGAGCGTGTGAGGCAGCAAGTGCGTAGCGACCGGCCCCAATATACCACAGCCAGTGCACCTACGCGAGAAGATCGGGAACGAACGATTCAACCAGACCAGGTACCATACGGCAATTCTGCTCAACACCAAAGGCACAATGTTCGAGAGGCAGAACTTCTGCGTGCGGCTCGGGAGGCGGCACAAGAGGTGTTCTTACAGCGTGGCACTCAGATAGCACCCACTGCAGTGGCAGTTGAAAACGACCGACTTCGGGATTGGGAGGAGCGACTGCAGCAGCTTGAACACGCTGAGCAGGAAGATATTGCTGTTCGCACCGCAGCTCGAGAACAAGCTCTGCAACTCGTCCATGAGCACTTCGTCGATCAAAGACCTCAAACGGGTTCTATGGAACACGTTCTCTCTCCACCAAGGCAGCAACGAGGTCTACAGGCGCGTTTGGCGATAAGAGAGCAGAGTCGACGATTGGGCGATCAACAGGTTCACACTGCGGCCCCAGCAAGAGGACGTTCAAACCGTGGTTCTCGACTTTCGCGGACACCTTCAAGATCGACGGCGGCTACTCGCATCAGGACGGAAAGAACGGCTTTGGATATTGCACGAGACTTGGCTCAAGAGCAAACGAGGCGTCGAGCAGCTGTGGCTGCTGATCGCGCACGTGGACTCATATAGGCGCTACCGGTGGTGGTGGAGGCGGCTACAGTGGTGGCGGTGGCTCTGGAGGAAGTTACGGCAATGGAGGCGGTGGAGGTCAAGGCGTCGCAAGACCCCAAGGTGGTGAAGAATAC